>CALYDF020006501.1:0-13354 GCA_944474145.2 Dicrocoelium dendriticum
CGTTAACTACCGTACTACTCAACAATGATACTGGACCTTAACGTGGTGCGACGGTTTGCGTACCTCATTGACTCATTGAGGTATACTGGGTGATGCCTCCGAGCATCTTGAGAGCTACTCCTACCAGGTTGGTCAATGGTGAGAGGTCAGACAAACTCAGTCTCCTGGTCCTCCAGGTTGGGAGATTGAAATGGGATGGCGTCCATTTCTGTAAAACAAAATCACTGCCACCCCGCTGCCTTGCGGAGAGACTTTTGAGCCAAAGGCTTTGGATGAGGACCCTAACCGTCCTCCTGTCTAGGTCTGGGCGCCCTGGCAGTATCCCAGCCCACATACAACCATGACATTTTCTTCAAACATAAACTTCATCCTGCATCAGCCGTCGCGCAGATTATCAAGGGTGGCCTTATCGGCTGCATACAGCAGGGCGGATAAGCGAAAACATGCTACTCCTGGCGCCTTCTTTCTTTTTTACCTTTTTCTCTTACCCCCATCCCGGCCCCCATTACTAACCTTCCTTCTATAATTCCCAGCTTAATTGAGAGCAACCGAAGTGCTACTGGAGTAGTACCATCTGCAGCCACCATCCCAAAGCACCTATCGGAGGCCTATAGGCAAAGTCCTTTATAAGCCCACGCTGTTCCGTTTCCATGGCGACATTCAACGTCCGCACTCTAAGACAAACAGGGCAGCAGGCTGCACTCGCACGCACCTTGGACACACTGGGCGTTGATGTGTGTTGTGTGTCCGAAACTAGGATTAATGACCCTAACGGGGTTATTGAATTGACTGCACCCGGTTTATTCTCTCGTTATTGGTTGCACGCATCCGGAGACGCCGATGCAGCACTCACGGGTCAAGCTGGTGTAGGTATCATTCTCAGCTCCAAGGCTGAGTCATCGTTGGTTGATTGGATTCCGGTAAACAGCCGCTTATGTGCAGCCCGTTTGACGACATCATCTAAGGTGAATTCGCGAAGTAAAATAAAACGCTGTTTGTTTGTGATTTCCGTTTATGCTCCCACCGACTGCAGTTCAAATGCTGTCAAGGACAATTTCTATCACGAACTGAACGCCCTACTACGCAGTGCTACTAGTTCTAATATTATAGTATTTGCAAGGGATATGAACGCACAAGTAGGGCATCTGAGCGCTTCAGAAGCTCAGCTGGGTGGTAAGTATGGACTTAACTCCGAACGGACTGACAACGGTGAGCATCTGCTGCAACTGTGTGCGGAGCACCAGTTGTTTCGTAGCGGCACTGCTTTTACACACAGTGGGCGCCGAAGAGCCACTTGGCGTCCTACTGTAGCTGGCCAGCGATGGACCCAAATTGACCACATAGCCATAAGTTACAGGTGGCGCGGTTCCATTCTGGATTGCCGCTCGTACTGGAGTACCTGTGTCGACTCTGATCAGGCCTTGGTGCGCCGTCGTTTCTCCATGAACTTTACCGGAAGGCGCACAAAGCGTCTCCCCCGATTGGCAATTGAGGAATTGTCCCAGCCCTCTGTCAGGCAAGTCTATCAAGAAGCACTGCATAGCGAACTCTCGCTGTCTTGTCCCAATGACACTGAACGTCAGTGGAATAGAATCTCGGCCGCTATGCACGACGCAGGAGCATCTGTTTGTGGCACTATCAGTCGTCACCGCACTAGTCACTAGATATCCGAGAGATCCGTGAACCTGTTGGAAGCTAGAAGACACCTCCCAGCTGGTTCTGAACACAATGTGACCAGACGGGCTATTAGGCGTGAACTAAAGCGCAGCCTACGTGTTGACAAGGAAGCCTGGTGGACCAGTCGGGCTCAAGAAATGGAGGAGGCAGGAGCAGTAGGCAATTACCGCAATCTCTTTCAGCTAATCCGCACCACTGGTCCCAGGAAACCAGGCTTCAGTGAGACAGTAAGAGACAGCGCGGGTGCGCTGATACACAATAAGGAGCGCCGTATGGCTCGTTGGGCTGAACACTTTGAAGATCAGTTCAGCTGGCCCCCTGCTCCTGGACATCTTTCTACTCAAGTGATGCAGGACGTGCCATGGATGGTTAGTTTAGAGCCTCCGTCAGAGGCCGAGGTCCGAAACGCGATCACAGCCCACAATCGTTTTCGTGCCGCTGGCCCGGATTCCCTCCCACCTGCACTATTTAAGGATGGAGGTGAAGTCCTCTGCAGGGCACTGACCTCTTTATTCGAACGTATCTGGAACGAAGAGAATGTGCCGGCTACTTGGAGCGAATCGATTATAGTGGCAATATACAAGAAGGGCAGTCGCACAGACTGTGCGAACCACAGGGGTATTAGCCTAACGCCAGTTGTGACAAAAGTACTGGCCTCGATTATCGTTCGTCGCCTCACTGCAGAACGGGAATCTCGGATTAGGGAAGAGTAGGCCGGTCTTCGCCCAGGACGTGGCTGTATAGATCATATATTTACTTTGCGGCAGGTGCTAGAGCAGCGCCACGCATACCGCAAACCGACGATAGCTGTGTTCCTCGATTTCAAGTGTGCGTTTGATTCAGTCGATCGATCGATTCTGTTCGAAATACTTGCGCGGAATGGTGTTCCCACGAAATATGTGAACATCCTTCGTGCTCTATACTCGGACACTACAGACCGCGTCTTGGTCTATGGTGTCCTATCAGATAGCGTTTCGACTACAAGTGGCGTTCGTCAGGGTTGTCCGATTTCCACGTTTTTGTTCAATTTCGTCGTGGATTCTATCATGGAGTGTTCCCTTGCGGAATCGCACGATGTAGGCGTTGAAGTGCTGCCTGGTGGAAGGTTAGTTGATCTAGATTATGTGGATGATATTGTCTTGCTTTTCGACAATGTTGATGCGGCACAATCAATCCTGAATAGCCTATCCAGAGTGGTCCCATTATTTGGTATACACTTTGCGTACTTGGACACTTGCAAAACAATGCGAACACTGTTTGGAAGTCGCATGTTTGACAGTGAGTAGCGGAACTTATTTAATATCAAATAACAATACTAAAAGTTGCGCATCAATCGTTCTTTGATAATCTGCACCTATCTCGGGCAACTGATGACCGGACAGATCGGCGACCCGTAGAGTCAGAATTAGACACTCCATCGCATTCTCACACTGTGCGACCTCCTACATCAGCTCCGGAAACCAGACTGTACATGTAGACCGCAACACCTGATTGCACACTATTTTACTGTACCACATTTTTATTTATCATCCTACCTAGCTTCACTACTGCGAAATCGGGTTGGTTCAACTCTGGAAGTGCCTCCATCCATTTGGTGACAGTTCACAATTAAGTTTGATAAACACATGTGCATGTGTTGTATTCGAACTGTCAGTAGACACGGATGACGCCAAACCATGTATTTATGTATACCGAATGAATTCGTCGAGGACACTCATGTCATTTTATTATGGCCAACTTAGTGCAGGGAAGCGGCACTCTGGCAAGCCGAATAACATTACCAGAATATTAAGAAGGTGGGTTTGTGACAACCTCATGTTGATTTTACGTGTTGCGAATCTAAGGCAACTTGAATCGATGCGAATCCGTGGACTGCTCAAAATGGCAAATTCTCAGGTGCAGGAGAATGCACTATTGCATGCGGAATAGAAGCACGAGGTGTACGCTCTTATGCGGCTTACTAATCCAGGCCGAAAAGGTGGCGTATATGGTACCTCTGCCTGCGTGTGGAGTAATCTGGCAATTCAGAATTAAATGTTGTTTTAGCTCCCCGGTGTGGTTGCGCCTTTATGTGAATGTTGACAAGGTGCCTACGTGTCTAGTGTCTACTACGTCGTCCATACTGGCTTGAGGTGACAGTTGGTTTTTGCTGGAAGGGACGGGGTGCACCGTGACGGTGCTGGACTCAAAGATTGGTTCTCTCCTGTGTAGAACGGGCTACGGTCCAGCCACCGCCATGTGTAGGTTTGTTGTGCACAATTCACTATCGTATGCATTGTGAGGCGAACCAATCGCGTAAGGTTGTTGGACTTATTGAAAGTGTTGATTTGCCTTATTTCTGCGCATTGCAAAAACCCGGTTTTACTAAGACTGAGGTATGTACATATTGCACTTGCGTTATATTTTGTTTAATTTAAGTGCTATTAACATGTCAGCTCCCTTTCTTGGTTGGATCCGGGAGTTTTGCGTGTCACACAAGCATCACAACCAGCCTGTCGTTTACATAAATAGCTTTTCGCCACAGATGATTTGAGAATGTAAGCATATTTGCCAACGTTTGGGTAATTGAATGCTTGGCCAGCTACATCTTTTAAATGGTCTAACGCAGTTTATGCAATTTTTGAAAGCCATAGGTAGGACAGGGCGCAGCAGTAGTTACTAGATGTACTTTTCTTGTGATCGCCTCATAGCGGTTATCAAATAATCTGTGATTTACCACTTAGTCTTAATTTACCAAATTTGCTCCGACCACAGAAATTCCGGATGCCTGCAGGTTGTGCCATTTAGCCATGCGTGACAGCCATCGAACTACATGATTGACAGTTGCCTTTGATAAAGCCCCGCACATCTTCCACTGCTTGCCACGTTACGAACTGTGCAGTGGACAGCAGTTAGACCCATGAACTAGGACTTTCCGCAGGGCTACGGTTAACCACATAGCATTAAGTGGCTATACGGGCTGTCATATTTAACTGTCAATCATGCAGTTTCACTGCCATCACCCTTGGCTTATTGACACAACCTGCTGGCATCCGAACTTTATGGGTCGGAACTCAGCAAGGGGCCGAGGAAGACACACCAGTGAGGAGACGAATGGGGTGAAAACATCGCTGTCTGGTGCTTTTCTAGACGAACGAATGACTGCTGACTTACAGTGGACTGTGGTGTATTGCCACTGAACTCTGCCAAAATCCCTGCTACTTGTTAGTGAATGGTATAGGTTGATCGAGGGCAAGGAAATTTATTGGACTTTATTATCTTCTAATAATTAGCTGGCAATGAGGACAAGGTGACTGTATGTGAACACAAAAGTCCATGATTCAGTCTCACCTAGATGCGAACCGCCACGACTTTTCACGTGGTCGCGAGTAATTGGCAGTTTTCAATGGAACACAACGAGTCAGGATGTCAAACTTTCCCAATTATGATGCTCTTATAATTGTTCAACAATTACTGGCCGACTGCTAACCACTGATCTGTTAGCATACCTATAAAATGTTGGTAACATGTGTACAATCAAATTGATCAGTTTGAAATACCAGTGCAGTTGCAAATACCTTAGCCGATCAACGAGCATTTCAGGTTAATTTTAGTTCAATTTAAAAGTCTATCGTGAGAAACTGGAAAAGTAGACGTACCTAAATATCTGATGGACAACTATTGCAAATGCACGGTAAAACACCATGAAACTGGCGACCTTATTTACAGATAGTTAGCAGTCGAAAACGCAATTCTATACTCAAATCTTCTTAAGTTACTACCCCCACTGATAAAAAATTTAAATTAGTATATATAAGCATTACATTATCTAATGCATCCAGGAACGCCGCGGATATTTTCTTTACCGTGCTGCAATCCACTTTTGCTTTAGGAATACCGTGTTTTACGTGTTTTCTGTGTGAATTGTGTACAATAATTTACTTTTGGTGTATTTTCCCGTCTGCGCATTTGGTCCATATTCTCCAGCTATTGTCAGAGATCTCCATGATTAGCCCAACTGTCATCTGTGTCTGCCATCTCGGATACCGCAAACCGGAGAAAGTTTAACTTGCCTTTTCCTCCGCAATTATGTTCATTTTACTACCAGTAATATTGCCTTCATTTCCCAATAGTCTAATGAAATTTTTTCTTTTAAGTTAGCAGCGCAGTGCGGCAAAGTGGGATGCACCGAATAAAACTGTGACTCGTCAGGTGGAATACAGTGTGACATTTGCAGCCGGTGGTTTCATGGCGCATGCACCAGCTTAGATAAATAGCGCTAGGTCCCATTATTCAACAACATAAATGTGCCTGTTTTCATTCTAAAACACAATGTTGCCTACTCCAACTGTGTGCTCCAGCAAAATGAATCTCTATGTTGGATTGCACAGAGCGGAAGATTGATAGGATTGCCGATGTCCCCGGAATCATAGGTACATTGGAAAACGTGCTAAATGAGGATCCCATTAAATCCATAGACCTAACACATGCTCCGAGTAATGTGTTGGCACACGTTGATAATAGCCGTGCATACAGTGGTTCCCCATAGTCTATTGTTGGTTCTGCTCTGATCGAGGAGTTAATGGTGTCACTTGCAACTACCAATGGAAAGCGGCAGAGGAAAAGGAAATCAACTAATACTACACCTGAATCAATAAGATTATCCGTGTCTACCAATGATACCGTGATCCCGGATCCATCCGAGTAACGTCATTCACTCCCTTATTATAGCTTTTCTCCTAATCGAATACTGCGTCTTCGCATATAAATGAAACGCCTCGTGCATTGCCAGCTGCTGCGTCCGTCATACGTGCCCTAAATACTCTTAGGCGTAGCGACTAATTTACCGACAGTAACGTTGTTTGTAGGAAGATTGCTTGAACTACGGCTGAATTTCCGAATGAAGAAACGCTCAAGGATCTCCAGTGGTCTAAAGCTTTTGCAAGTTTAGATTCCTTTCACCCGGGTTTCCTGTTGTTATTGATATGAAGCTAAGCAGACTTGTAAACAGTCCAGTTAGAAGTAGGAACAATCAGCCTTCTCCAGTGCGGATCATCCGTTCCTCATCGAATGAAGGCGTAGCGCTGATGTGCTTTGTTTTAAAAGTTAGCCTTCAGAGATCAGCGAGCAACCGGTCATGCTATTGGCTGAAGGATTATAGCTGTCGGCGGCCGTCAAATACCTCAAATTTCGTCGCGAAGCTTACACTAATTGTGTACAGTTGATGGGTATTCGGGTGGCAAGCCGGCGGTCTATTTCTGCCCTACTAGAACAAATTCTGCTGGCACGCGACCCAGAAGTCACCATGCCAACTTCCTTTAAATATTGCTCAGTAACAAACGCAGTCTGAGAAACAGCATGTGCTAAGTGGGTGCTCTGGTAGACAATTCTCATTCAAATGTGCTCTCTTTCACTGAAACGTGGTTGTCTTCTGACGCAATAGAGAGTGAGGTATACGTCTCCGGTTAAGCAGCACAAACACCTGTCCACCAATCTGACCTCCGTGAAGGTGGAGTTGAGCTGTAGCTTAAATGTGTCTTGAATATATCCGAAACAAGTACTTTTAAAACAGCTGATAGATTTGTTGAAACTCTTTCTCTTGTAGTCTGCAGTGCGTCCACGCAATGTATAATTGTTTTGCTGTATTGGAACCCTGATAGCACTTCTAGGAGTTTCATTAAATTCATCAGCGCTCACGGCTTACAGTTACTTTGTAATGAGGACTTCAATGTGCCGGAAATAAATTGACAAGTCATTTGATGATGTAGCAGCAAAAGGATTGGCTGCTGAGTTTGTCGACTTGACACGAGAATTACAATTACACCATTTTTTTGATCAACCAAACGGTCAGATGGATCATGCTGCTTCTTTCTTTGATCTGGTTTTAGCAGTCAGTTAATATTGTATGGGACACAGCGTTTGGTCTCTTTTGGTAGCCAGCGACATGTGACTTTGCTTTTTTATTGTGTTTTTATTAAGGAATAAGACACGCAGCGTCCGAAATCCGCGCATCTGGCAAGTCGACTTTTAGTTCCTCAGAGTCAAGGCAGTAAGCACTGCATGCATCATCTTCTCGGATGATGAAATACAGACGGTTTGGAATAGGTTTAATTCATTGCTCTTTGATCTATCTCTCCTTCACCTTCCTTTTTCGGTGAGGAAGTTTGCAAAAGCGAAGCCATCACGGTTAGACTCAGTTGCACAACAGCTACTGAAAAGACGGATGAGATATCGGCGGACACACAAGATCGATCTCACGAAATACCTTTCTGCCTTATCGTGAAGCACGAAATGCTTACGAAGCTCAACTACTAGCTGCCAGACTTTACTACCAGATGAAGTTTGTTAAAACAGCCTCATTTAACCTCAAACAATTGTTCGTCTAATTCGAAAGGCCTAGTAACGTTAGCCTAACTATCCCAGTGATACTTCGCAGTAACTGCGCGACTGCGGACACTTCTCAGGAATTAACTTGTCTACTCCGTGCGCAAGATGCCGAAACCATTGTTCAGGTGGGCCAGATATGTGTTCACTTAGCGATGAGAGTCCTATACCGATTCTATTTTACTGGCTATTCATTTCGGAAGCGGAAGTTCTACATATACCTCAGGGGCTAAATCCTGCTTATGCCACTGGGATGAACGACATTTATCCAAAGCTTCTGTACAAGCTAGCAACGAGCTATGTGGCACAGTTACTCTTTTATTTGAGATATCACTTCACAGCTCCTCCTTGCCTAAGGCCTGTAACGAAGACATCGCTGCCGCTTTCTAAAACGGACGACGGGCATCTCCCGACCAGTTTCAAACCTGTTAGTTTGGCAAGCGTATTAGTTGCGTTATCGTAGAACTTAATTAGCGATGTGATTAAACACCATCTGCAAGCGTTTGGGTGCTCAGTCTAGGTTAACACATAATACGCAAGGGTCAATCCTGAATGAAAGTATTAAACTCTTCTACCAAAGCCGTATGGACGTACCAGATTTGCAATAAGAATTATGGTAACACAAATGGTTTATTAGGAAAAAAATTGCATTTTATTAAGTTGATTGACAAAACATTTCTGAAAGGCAAAGCGTCAATTTCGCATTAGTGAATAAAATATACACATGTAGCTTTAAACACTCTTTATCTGATTTTCTGACGACGCTGCAAATGTTCGAGGTTATTTTACTCGCTGAAAAATAAATAAGCGATTTAAGCCCAAAGCGGGCGATGGCGATTTTCGTGCCACCAAATAGTGGCTCTTTTAATTTTCCCAAATAGGGCAATACAAGTGAATTTGGTTTATACTTTAAAACAAAAATAATTCTTACGCATATCAGCTGCAATATTCAGAATGCTTGATATGGATTATAACCGGATAATGCAGCCAGTGATTGTCCACTCCAAGCCATATGGTTAATGTGACCTGTCTGCTTCATGGGCACTGATGACCAATAATTGTTGTCAGAAACGTGAGTCAGAGAACAAGCATGTTTCCTGCCTATTTATATATATATATATATGTATATATATATATACATTAAGTAGCACACAAACTACATAATTAGCCGCACTCTTCAGTCAGAGTGTAGTAAAAAGCCGCATTTAAAATCTTTGAATCAATTGATAAACTGACTACGCTTCACTTTCCTCTTACCGCTTAGAATGCAACTTTCTGTTTAGTCATAAATACTAATTTTTAAAACTTAGATATCAGGATGCAACATTTTAAGGTGCCATATGTTTCCTATGTGGAGTGAATCCACCAAGCTATTTTTGAGTATAATTGCGATTCACTCCAATAAATTATAGTGCTACAAGTTTTCCTTTTGCATTGTCATCACTAATGTAGAACCCCGGCCACCTCAGCACAGTTTATTGAGTCCATTGCCACTTATTTTCAGAGCCAAGCATTTATTGGCGCACCAATTTACAACGATTGCTGCAGTTACGGTAAATATGAGTGATGTAAACACACCACGGTTTGTCTTTAGTATCGTTTAGTTGCTATCATATCTTGGTAAAATCTCAGCAGAATCAAATCATCTATTCAGACCCGTGCTATATATACTTTACCGTTTAGATACTCTTTGTCACTTACTGGTTGCCAATTGTAGATTTTCACAAAGAAACCTTAGTTATCCAATAATAACTAACTGGTTATACACATTTCTGTTTGCAACCAAGCCTCAGTTATTGAATGCAGTAACATTTTTATGCACCGATTTGTACAAATAAGGTAAATCTTGGATTTAACTTTGAAATGGTATTCGTGATATTTAGATGCGGTAAATTGCAATGCATACCATCAATATGCTGGTCCACGCGGTGCCAGTTATGCACATATTCTGAAAGCAGACGAACAGAAATTTGAAATGTTGTGGCAGTCACACGGGTTAATAAATAAATGATGTTGCAGGCATGCATAGCATTGGGACACTTGCCGCTTGAATAAGCATCGCTAAATTGTTATGTTTAGTAGTTCCTTGCTGACATTAAATACACAACAGTAATCGATGGCTGTGAAGTAACCTTTGTGTTATTCCTGTAGGTGGAGAATGGATGACCTTGATATCAAAACTACCTACCAGTTCTCTGGTATGAAATGACAATTTTGCCTAAATACTTAGGTCAATCATTTCATACGACCAGTCAAACAGCAATTGTACATTTTGTTGCTTAAGTCTGAAGATTGTTTTGCTGATTATTTAAAGGCAATTCTGGATTCAGACTAAAGAGTATATGAAAATGTTATTTCCGTAGAAAGTCACAGTTGTGTTGTCGTTTTGTTTTTCTATCCTAATATGTGAAGCGGTAAACTTCATACAGGATACAAAATTCGTATAAGTTCAATCTTAATTGACTTACTCATTCACTTTTTCATTCTCTGGAATGCCCTATGAGTACGATGAGTAGGGTTGTAAAAAGATTATCCAGAGTGCAATAAAACATTCAGGAGGCTGTCCCTTATTATTTAAAAAGAACTTCCAAAAAATATGCGCATCCATATCGATTACCTGTTATCGGAAGTGACATGCAAAATTTAGATAACCAAATTAGATGTTCGTTGATTTTCCGTTTGTCAATCCGTTTCGCCAACAAACTCTCGAAAATGTGGTAGTAAATAGTACGGGTATGTAAAAAATTTATTACACATAAAATACTGTTCGATACATAAAAACGTCAGTTATATTTATGAAGTTAAATTTGATCTTTGAAGAAAGTAGGAACCGGCAAAGTATTCATAATTTATAAGCCTGCCAATTGTTTGAAATATTGTAGTACGACTTTCTTTCACCCTTGACGCATGAGCTTCATCTGGTTAAGCTTCTACGTTAAGCGAGAAACGTACCCGCACTTTTTGGCATTATCCGGATCCGGACTTGCTTTTTACTGTGGGATCCTTTTGGCAGCTACATGACGCTGGCGGCTACAGAGAGACCATGTTTGACTTGTGCTGCACCCCACACAGCTCCATCTACACTCCCCGTATCCAGTGTAAGTCTGAAGGAATAATCCCAGGAGGTAGGTGGTTTGGAGTAACATTTCATCAACAGAGCCGTCCCACAATCCCACAAGATGCGTAGTAGCAGCATTGCTCTATCTACATAAGAATACAAGCGTACCAGATGTACACAAGGCGATACTTTGGCTATTGTTCGCTCCACACCGGATGCGAGCAACTTTTGAGCCTAGCGCAGCCAGGAGCATTGTGTACCCCCAGAAATAGTCATTGTCCTGGATCCAGTAATTGAGAAGAAAGCTGTTCGACAATCAGGCAATTTAGCACCATTCACATCAAGCGCAGCTACACCGGGAATATCATAAATTAAACTCAGTAGTTAAGTGAAAGCAAAATAGCAATATTGACATTGACTGTGTAGCAGAGTATCTGACTTGAACAAATCACATAAAGAGGAATGACTTCCATCCATTTGAAAATGACCTAGATGAAGTGTTACCTGGTTTGGTCTAATTACGGGGAAGAACACCTTGAAAGCAACATCCATGATGCTTCTGCACCGCACTTGGCCTAATGCAACGCACTTATGCGGTGGTCTGTGAATTTCAAGAATCTACCTTAGAAATCAAAAAAGGCGCATAGAAGGTAGACAGCGGGTTGTGCGCATAGGCGACCATTTCTCTACACCGAAAGCAATCACTAGTGGAGTGATTCAAGGGAGTGTTCTTGGTCCATTTCTTTTTCTAATTTATATTAACGATATTTTCCAGAGAATAAGAAATGGTGTTGCATTTATCTTTGCTGATGACATTAAAGTTGTCTACTCACAACCACGTGCAAATACTCAGGAAGCCGTACGTCTCATTCAGGATGACCTATCCACCCTTGACTCCTGGTGCCAACTGTGGCAGATGTCATTTGCCGTGGACAAGTGTAATATTTTGTCGTACAAATGCCAAGTACCGCCAGACAGTTTATTACTACAAGGTGCCTATATCTCGCAATGCAGGACAATTCGCGACTTGGGCGTGAGATATTCAGTTACGTTTAACTTTTCTGAACACTGTGACTTCCAAGTTTCGAAAGCCATGAAGTCCATTGGTTAAATCTGCCATCATTTTTACCTCACGGAATCTCGCATATCCCTTTACAAAACATATGTATTGCCGTGTATGGAATACTGTTCAATGATACAGTCTAATCTACGGAAGTCTGACCAGCACGCTCTTGAGAGGGTCCAGAGAGGGTTCACGAAAAAGCTATGTGGATATTCCTCAAAGTTGACATACAAGGAGCGATGCGATAAACTTGGATTTGACCCAGTTTGACTTCGGATAATGAAGCTGAACCTATGTTTTCTTTACAGAATCATAAATTGTCAAATTCGCAGTCCTGAAAGTGGTGTTCACGTATCAGTAAACAACAGATACCCAAACGTAACAAAGAGGTAAAGGTCATGATTCCAAAATTTTCTACGAGAATCAGAGAACGTTTCTTTCTAACCCAATACTCAAAGATTTGGAACAAACTTCCAAGTGATATCAGAACATGCTATACGCTTTGCAATTTTAAGCTTGCTACTAGTAAGCATTTAACCGTCCAAAACGTGATTAAGATGTTCGGGACATCACAGTCCCTAGATAACGCATTCGAAAACGGTATCCATGGTGCCTGAATAAATTTCTGAAACACACACATAACATTTCGGACAACAGCCCCTTTCATTACACTTTTTTTCTCTCGGCCCAAATATCTATCATGTGATTGTAAAGAATCCTGATTCAGTGACAGGTAAAAATAGCAGAACGATTCTGATTACTCAGTGTGACATAATTTGCAATTGCATCCATGTTTATCTCTGAAAATGTATTGATGAAATGTCATGGAAAATTTGTACCATTATTTGATCTGTTCCTTATAGAGAACAGCTTCTCGCATAGTCGAGGAATATACAATTTATTTATTTTCCCTGGTGACCGCACGTCGTTTCGTCCATGATAACATTAGTTCCTGAGTTTAGTTTAACAGCTGCACCTTAATTCCTTAACAGAACTTTGCGTGGGAAGTTTTAATTATTTTATATGGCTACAAATTTATGTTTGCAGAGGCCGTCTCGTACCGTGAAAGTGAAGAATATTTTTACCTAAGTAATTCTCCATGATATTTATATTCACGCATTAATAATTATATGATCATCTCGATAACGCCCCTGGATGTTCAGAGGTTGGTAATAGGACTCACAGTCTGTGTG
>CALYDF020006502.1:0-13356 GCA_944474145.2 Dicrocoelium dendriticum
GAAATGCTAGATTTTTGTCCGACGTTGTTCGATTCAGATTGTACAAGTTTCACTGGTAACTGACAACCTCAGGAATATACATGTTTTTTACAGAAAAGGAGAAGAATTTTCGGAGGAAATAGTAAGATAGCTCCAGCAGTTGTCGGAGATCAAAATGGGAAAATTGGTGATGCGAAATAATTTTGTATGGTACTGGGAAATGTTGTATGTACGCATGGTATTTTTCAGGGAGGGAGAGAAGACTGTACGCAAAGTAAAGTAAGTTAACCGTCATTCCAACTGTTCAGCTGTGTGCGGTAAGAGGAGAAGCTGATTTCGATGAGGGGATTTGTTCAGAGTGAACGTAAGCGTGGAAGATCATGGTAGGTTTTCGGAAGGTGTTATCAAATGGATTCAGTCCAGAAGCAGAAGGATTAAATCAACATTGATTTCGCTGAGCACGTAACACAGTAGCTCGTACCTAGGGGAGGGGTCCAGGGGAAAAGATAAGTAGAAGATAATTAGCATTGCAGAACAAACGCAAAATAATTTGCTCGAGAGGAACTCTGGGGCACATTTCCGTCTTGGTGAGTGTGAACTTCATTGTTAATCAGGATATTTTGCCTTTAGAAAACACGTTATTGCTACTGATAAATTTGGGGAGGGCAGTAAGATCGGGCAACAGGAGAATAAAAAGATCCCCTGATATTGATACTATATCCACCTTGCTCCTATTTCGTATGGGGATTCACTTGTCAAGGTAGGTTGCAATATACCGATCGCTGTTTCGACGTTTAGAAAGGAATGTATAACGTGTCGGAACTTCATCCTTGACTGGATTGCACGTATCTCAGATGGAAGCCTGTTCCACAATATGGAGTATCGATTTAGGAAAAAGTTTTCAGACAGTTTCGTTCGTGATCTTTTCACTTTTACTTTATTGTGATTGTTATTTCGGGTGCGATAATTTGATAATTCTGCTCGTTGTACCGATGGGCGTGAAGAATGTATTTTTTGGGTAATTGTGTCAAAGAAGATGAAAAGGTTAAGTTTCATTCTTCGCAGCCACAGTGGATCAAGTTTTAAGGCAACGCAACGATCCATGTAAGATAGGGTGGTGGAATAGCCTAGAAGACGCTTAGTAAATGATCGTTGAACACGTTCCAATGCCATACGATCACTCACTCTAGAATTACAGTAGGTGATGGAGCCATATTCAAGCAGCGGGCGCGTTTTTATTCTATACATGGTGTTAATGGATTCTTTTAAGTTAAATGTTTTGTACAAAAGCCCAATGCTTCGGCGGGCTTGAGCTGCGGTGTGTCCTGCGTGTTCGGAAAAGTTAAGGGTGCTCGAGTAGTGGATCCCTAGGTCACGGATGGTGTGGCAGTGAGACAACGGTTTACCATCTATAGTTAGAGAACCTGGTGTGATGTCACATCTGTAGGATACCACGTGGCATTTATCAGTAGAGAATGTCATCATCCATTTGGAACTCCATGAGTCTAGTGTACGTAAGTCACGCTGGATTTCGCTAAGCGTATCACTGACCTCAGTTGGATTAAAAGTGTAAACAATTTTGATGTCATCGGCAAACAGGAAAGGTTTGCCGGAAGCAAAGACATCAAAAATATCATTTACGTAAAGTAGGAATAAAAAGGGTCCCAGAACACTACCTTGTATCACACCACTGGTGACAGGCTTTGGCGTGCTTGTTTCGTGCTCGATCTGAACAACCTGGGTTCTATTAGTTAGGTAAGAATCAAACCATGAAAGCAGAGGGTTGTCTATGCCATATGCAGTTAGTTTGGATAAGAGGTGGTTATGAGGGACACGATCAAATGCTTTGTGCATATCTAGGTAGATGACTATCGCTGATGAACCGTCATCGAGCGAAGTAGTCAGGAGACTGAGAAAGTCTATCTGACATGTTATGCAGGATCGCGTGCTTAGGAAGCCGTGTTGTGAGGTGTTGATAAGATTTCGCGACATCATGAAGTCCACAGTTTTGGACTTTATGTGACGCTCTATCATTTTTGAGAGGATAGAAGTATGGCTTATTGGGCGGTAGTTGCTCATTTCATGCACAGAGCCTGACTTGTAGCGAGGAATGACTACAGCCGTCTTCCACTGTGATGGCACGGTACCGGTGTTCATGGATAGAGAAAAAAGATTCAAAAGTAATACAGGGAAGTCAGATCCACCGTATTTTATAAGTGTTGGTGGTAATTTATCAGGTCCGGCATACCATGATGACTTCGTAGAGGTGATAAGCCGATTTATATCACGAAGTTCAAAATCAACTGTGCAGATCTTGTCATCAGTAAGCAGAGGGATAATGTGCGACGGAGCCGCAGCAGCGGTGTTAAAAGTAGAACAAAAGTAATTATTGAAATCCCTGCTTATTTTAGCTGGATTGTTAGTTATTTGGTTACCAGAAATCAGGATGGATGGGGTTTCTGTATTCTTGTTTCTATATTTCATCAGCTTGGTGAGTTCTAGGTTTTTATTCATGCTATTTAGCGCCCGTCTTTCTACGTCCATAAGGCTGATATGCCGAAGTCTGTCAAGTTGAGCAAGGATCTTTTGTTGTAGCAATACTAGGGAGAAGTCATTTGTTTTCAAGTAGTAATTTCGGAGTCGTGCAAGTTTGCGTGAAAAATTTTCGGGGATGGACTCTAATTTTATTTTTTTGGAATGACGGCAATAATTCAGTGGTATTAGAGCATCTAGACACATCTCAATGTTCTTGTAGAACTCATCGGCTGCCACTTGTGGATCATTGGTTAGGAAGAAATTTTCCCAGTGCAAGGATCTCAGAAGGGCGGAAAGCGATTCCATGTGTAACAAATTGTATGGTCGGTAGAGGACGGCAGGTTTAGTCTGGGTAGGATCAGAAAATGGCTTATCGAAGGTGAGTTGGACCATCTTGTGATCGCTTCCAGGGAAATTGTCTAGAACAACAGCAGAAACGTTGGATAGGCCTAGTGTAAGGAATAAATCGAGAGTGTGGTTTCCCCTGGTGGGTGAATGGACATGTTGTGTCCATCCATATATATGTAAAGAAGACATCAGTCTCGAATATTTAGTAGGTGCGGCGCACGATCTCCAGTCAATATCAGGCATATTGAAATCTCCTCCTAATACTTTACATTTAACTGGTAATTCTGCTAAGTAGCAAAACAAGCGTTCCAATGTTCGTAAGTCATCCGTACTGGGATTCGGAGGGGAGTAAATGCAACCCAAAACCATCGAGGTTCTACCTAGAGTAACATGTGCAATTATGCTGTCAATATCGCTGTCTTGAAGGGAAGCGCACAGCAGTGATGCTTGGAAGTTATTTGATATGTAAATGATGCAACCGCCACCAGGTGCTGAGGTTCGACACGCGAGAAAACTATGATATTGATCAATGTGATAGCAAGACTGCGGAGTTTCGCTTGTGAACCATGTCTCTGTAGCTAGGATAAAGTCAGGTTGAAAGAGAGACACCATGGAGCGAAGAGTGGGCATCTTATTTCGAAGTGAGCGAGCATTGAAGAGAAGCGATTTGGTGGATTGTGACTGGATATGTAAACACGCTAACTGGTTGAATAAGTTGGGGTAAATATCTGACGATGTGTCATCATAAGTTGAGGTGGAAGGAGTGGGGTAATTTTGAGCTGGAATGGAAATGGATGATGATAGGGCAGGAATAACTACCAAATTTAAGTCTGAATACTTTTGAGAAAGTTCAGAAAAAGGTTGAAGGCTTGTTGGGGAGGGATGACACTGAGTTTCCTCCCCAGGTCTACAAAAAAAGACTGATCATTCAGTCTATCAGGGATATAAGTAGGATTGCCATTGGGGGAAGGGTCAATAGGTAAACATGGTGCACCAAGAATGGATGCAGCAGACGTTTTCGGGTGGACAGAAAAATAGGGTCGAGCATGCAACCTACTGAAGTAAATGTTTGATAAGTAAGGAACTGTTCGAATAGCACTTAGCTTACTAACAAGCGATTCCAACGTGGGCTGGTCGACAGAGGTAAATCTGACTGGTGCTGGGTAGGCCTGTATCCTCTTGGGCACTCTAATAGCATTAAACATGTGAGATTTCACATTAGCCACTTTACCTAAAGTTGTAACGACCTCAATGAGATCAGTAGAGTCAGGAATATTGAAAGCAAGGAGACTGTAAGCTAATGATTTCTTTGGCCTTATGGGGCAGGCGGCAATTTTATTGGGCGATGGGGTTTTAACTGGTTTAACCACGAGAACTGCAGATGTGGCTGTAAGTTTGTGGGAAATAGGGTGATCCTGAGTATCAGCCGAGTCAAGATTTTGGGTGGTAGGATCAGAAGAACCCTCGTTCAGTGAAGATGGATTGCTAGATATCGGATTTTTATCTCCAGCTAGTGGCTCGTTTGTTTGCTGCGTATCAATTGCTCTAGGTCTTTCGTCGCCAAGGAAAGCAGTCAGGTCTCTGGTCACAATGCTGGTCAAGTCTAAATCGACAAGGGAGTTAGTGATCTGTGGCTGCTGTACATAACTGTCCCCTGTATGCGATATCGCAGGTTGATAGCGACGGTGGTGCTTTGTTTTAAAAATCATAGGCTCTAAATTATCCGCTGCACGTAGCGTTGTTAGTGGAGAGTCGAGGGGGCATATTATACTTATGGACTGGTTATGGGTGTCATTGTGTGTAGGTAACCTTAATGTTGGGGTGTCAGTTTGGCACTTGGGAACGAGACTAGCAACAGTTGTAGATGTGACCCCATTTGAGGGTAACGAGTCGCGTCGAGAGATAAGGTCAGAATCTCCAAGCAGGAGTAATCTTTGTAAAGGTGTTCTGTCAGCGATTACTCTCAGGGTCTTAAAGGTAGTGTTGGCAGCAATTAGATCGCGTCTGCTTATAAACTCGCTAGCGGTTAAAGCACTATTAAATTTGAATAGGATTGGACACGAGTAGCGCTGGACTTTCTTTCTGAGTCTTATGCAACTGCATTCCGTGCCAACCATGTTAGCAGCTTTAAGTGATATATCTCGCAAGGCTGCAGGCGGTATATTATCCGGGACATTAAAAACAACTGCATTTCTAGAACGATGCATCCTAGAGACTACTTCTGCTGCGATGGAATCGATAAGAGAACCTGCGGGTAACATATGCTCTACTTTGGGACTCAACGTCTTTTGCATTAGGGCAGTTATAGGTTCCAGTTCACGGAGGACAGTCAGAGAACTATCTATCGACAACATTTTCACTTTAAGCTGGGTGACTTCATCTTGGATGTTTTGCAAGTTAATAGACTGAAACGGCAGAGCAGCTGGGCATAATTTTCCTTCTGCTGAATTATAAGGTCTCGCAGTTTTAGAAGTTGTCGGTGCTTTGCGAGTTTTAACAGTCACTTTACGCTTTGGTAATCGACACTTGATGGCAGGTATACTAACAGAACATGAGGCATTAATTTCATCATTGCTTACAGATTGGTTATAAGCTGGGAGATTTGCGAGCTTATTAATGCATTTCTCTCCATTCATTGTATTAATGGTGGAGCTTCTCGTTTTAACGTTGCTAACGAGCATCTTGTGATTAGCCGCTGGAGTTCAGGGCTTGTGATCTCAGTTAAGGTAAACCGGTTATTAGACTGGACTAAAATGGTTACTGTGTCACAAGGTCGATACAAACCAACCAGGTCGGTAATCACAAAGTGTTCCAAGGCGTTCTTTGTTAGCCAGTCGTCCTGTGCACACGTCCACTCTGTGCCGTGTCCCGACGCGTCAATCCGTCGGTTTTGGTGGGCGCACACGTACAGTTCAATCCGACAAAGGGTGCGGCGAATGACCGGTACTGAGCGTACTGTGCTCCAATATCCCAGAATCAAAGTCGACATCGATAAGAGGCAAGCAGTTGTATGACCTCAATCAGTGGGACATTATTAGTAATCTAATCGGAGTTGTACTGAAACCTGTACACGTAGTACGTATTACACGACACCCCAACTCCAAACATTTCGGTGAGCCAAGACTTCTGCGCGTTGTGCTGAACTCCATCACTGAAGTAGAATCAGTACTACTGTCGGCAGGTAGTCTCAGAAATGAACGCTGCTATATCCGCATCTTTCCAGACATCTCATGGGGCGAACATTGTCGAGTTAATCGCACCTTAGAGGACTACCGGAAGGAAACTTCAACCAGAACCATACTTCTTCACCGGGTTCCTGAAACTGAAGCTTGTGATGAGCATGAAGTAACAACCCTTGGTAAAGAACAGTGATGTCATATTCGTGAAACACTGCGCTTGGATGATGTGTTTGCGAAACCCGTGTCACGACTGCGTACCTCACCGAAATACAAAGGAAGTGGCCCGAGAGTGTTGAATGTGGTCCTTCAGTCAAAACATATGGTAGCACGGATGCTACAAATGCTGGTACATGTTCCGTTGCAAGCTACCATCTGAGGTTCGGCTGAAGACAATCAGCGACATGCATCCTAGAGATGCTATGTCACCCAAAGAACCAAACGCGTTGGGATCTATGAAAGAATAATGCACCAGTAGTGTGCCGAATGAGCCCATAAAACCTGTAGAAGATGATATTGACCAGACACCTTACACTGTACGTCGAAGATTAGACACGGGACTAGCAAGACGGACGATGAATAAGACGTTAAACCCTTCACAAAGTACACATCGAAAAAACGATTAGTCGCCGGCCACTCACTGGTCGGAAAAGTTCACATATGCATTGTAGAACCTCCGAAACATTGCTTAAATCTGAGAAACATTTATGTATGTACACTAACGCCCAAGGGCTCCTCAATAAAATTACCGAACTTCGACTACGTCAAGTTGCAAATGCTTGGGACCTAATTTCTATTAGCTAAACTTGGTTACACCAAGAGGTGACTGATGCTGAGGTTAAGGTAGCCGGAATGTCACTCATCCGAAACGACCGCCCCAACAGAGGAGGTGGGGTCCTACTCTACTACCGTAGCGATTTACAACGCACAATATTTGATGATCGGGAAACACACGTTCCCGACTCACTCTGGTGCCGTCTCCGACTAAGACACATCGACGCATGTCTCGTAACTGTCGTTTAACGCCCCCCAACATCCACTCCGGAAATGGATTCTCGTCTGATCCGTGGCCTGAACAGAGTAACACGCACTAGATACAGCCGGATTCTCATCTCCGGGGACTTCAATCTACACAATCTGTAGGTTTTGGCATCTCCCAGTGAGTAGTTCAAAGAAGGCTTGCATAAACTGATCGCTAATATTCCTTTGTGCAATCATGTCACCACGCCCACTAGGCTCAGGACAGCAAACAAACCTTCCATACTGGACCTTGTGCTCACGAATGAAGAGCTCATGGTTGACAAGTTATTGATGGATAGTCCATTAGGTCTCAGTGACCATGTAGTAATAACTTTTGACTATGTGTGTTATGCAGAGTATCCATCAGAACACTCGGAACTAACTCATACAATCACACGCTACCACGTATTAAAAGAGCTCGCCGACGCAGCTGCTTGGGAATTCTCAAACACAAGTCCCCTTGACAACGTTTGGACAGAGTTCGTTGATAGATTCAGCGACATCGTCAACAGAGCGTCAGAGACCAAGCCCCTTTGTCCCACAAAAATGCCTTCAATTCTAAGGAGCAGGATTCGAAAATATCTGGCGATAAGGGATGCAGCATGGTGTGCTTACAAGATTAACCCCGACTCAGAGACTTGGGGCAATTTCCTGACCCATCGCAACCATTGCACTGCACTTTTCCGTGAGGACAAAGTAACTTGTTAACAGTGCCTAGACAAAAAATTCACGGCAAACAACAAACTACTAAATAGGCATGTCAATAAGCATCGTAAAGTGAGGCATGGAATTCCTCCACTTTTCACGACAGGCGGTAGAGTACAAAGCGCCGAAGAAGCAGGTAATGCCCTGCGGCTTCAATACGCCCCAATTATCGAACTCGCAACCTCTACTTGTCCCATAACGTCATGCACATTACCGACCCCACTGTTTACAAATGTAATTTTCAACCCATCAATTGTGTTAAGGAAATTACTCTCAATGCGTGAGCATAGTTCTCCGGGAGCAGACAACATCCGCCCGAAGGCACTGAAGGCTGTGGCCAACAAGCTAGCTGAACCACTGACACATTTGTTCCAAAGTCTCCACTATGTATAAGTGTGGTATTATCACCCCCTATTTTTAAAGGCGGTAGCCGTTCAGATCCTGCAAACTATCGTCCAGTGACTCTCCTCCCTGTGCTCGCGAAGGTGATGGAAGCAGTCGCCGCTGAGACTTTAATGGACTACCTGGAAAAATTCAACATCTTGGTACCGGAACAGCATGGTTTCCGTCAACACCGGTCATGCACCACCAAGTTATTGATTGCACGAGGTAGTTGGACGGAAGTGGTCGGTGATGGCGTCGGGGTCGACGTCATCTATCTGGACTTCTCCAAAGCTTTCGACCGCCTTGATCACTGCACCCTTCTTCAACGGCTACAGAGATACGGAATCGGAGATCCTGCACTTAGTTAGATTGGCAGCTTTCTTCACCAGCGGAAGCTTCAAGTACGTGTTAGGGAATCACTCTCTAACCCAATTGAGGTGGAATGTGGTGTTCCACAAGGCTCAGTGCTGGAACAGCGCTTATTCCTGGTGTTTATCAACGACCTGACATCATTTATCTCCTCGAATTTCCTGCTTTTCGCCGATGACGTCAAGACATGGCGGGCGATTAGTAACAAGCCAGATCACGATCTGCTCCAACATGACTTAGGTTGTATTTACGAGTGGTCAAAGAGGAACATGCTTCAATTGAACATAGCTAAGTGCGAGGTGATACATCCGCGTCACCAGCTGGTGAGCGCTTACAAGGTTGAAGACCACACCTTGGAGAAGGTCTCTCAGGAGCGTGACCTGGGTGTATTGTTACAGGAAGATCTCGGGTGTTCAAAACAAGCAGAGAAGGCGAGGAGAACCGGAACTCAACACTTCGGCCTTCTTCGCAGTGCCTTCGGTCGGTTTGACCTCTCAATATTTCCCCAAATGCTTAACGCCTACGTGCGACCTCACGTGGAATATGCTATTCAGGCGTGGCAGCAGTGGCAGAAACAGGATCTCGTTGCTTTGAAGACTCCTCAACGAAGGGCAACCAAGAACTTCAGGGGCCACTTTCATCTGCCCTACCAGCTTAGACTGAAATCTCTAAGAATGTACAGCAGTCGATATCGGCTTTTACGGAGGGATCTCATAATGGTTTACCAGATTCTGAATAACCTAAACCACATTTGCCGTCTGCTGCCTTAATGGAACCACAACACTAAACTAAAAAGTCACCCTATGAAACTGACAACTAAGTATAAGAGGCTTGAATTTCTTCTCCCTCCGCGTGTGCCAGCCTTGGAACGCCCAACTTAATCATGTCGTCTCTGCTCCAATTTGGCGATATTTAAAAGAAGTGTTGATGATGCATCATTTCACTTACATTTCATTTTAGGACTTGTTAGCCAGGGGCTGCAAAAGACAATCAAACGGTGTCTTGCCAAACGCCTAACTAATGGATTTATGGATTTAAAAGTTTAATGCGCTAATATCTCCGCTATTCCACATAAGTCTATGGTGAGTACACCAAAACTCTTTTCAATTTATCATACATTAGATTTTTGCAATAATTTCCATCCTAGGAAAATTGTTAAGCAATGCTGATTTACTCGTAATAAACCAATGCTCGATTGTTCCATCTGTTTTGTCTTTTAGCCCCCCGGGACTTTGAAAACCTAATGGACGCCAGGCACTAAAACCCTGCATATCCTTGACATGACGCATAGCACACTAGGCAAGCGGTTCGCTGAAACTTACTTCCACTGTTGTTAGTGCGAAAATGAGCGGTTACCTTACGGCTTTAATTGTAATCGGCTAGAATTTCACGTGGTTTACTGGCACGCATTCGACCAGGCGCATTTCCTCAAGAACGTCATGTACATCGTTGTTAACCTGGTGATGCAGCGGAGGTTTTCAGTGCACGGTTTGAGTTTAGATGAGCGACTATAGATGATTGACTCACAACACGCGGTCGGGATTACTGACGGGTGGTTTGCATTCTGTAAACGAAGAGATGACTAATCCGCTTTGGATACATTTTGTTGTATCGTTTGCAGAGGCGCAACATGGGGGCGGCGGAGGAAGTCCGCCCCCGAGCGGCATCTGACAGGGACAACATTTTTAGTATATTCGAATGTTCGATACCAAATATAAAGCAAAAGTAGCCGCATTAGCTGTGGGTTGAATAGTTTAATGTTACTCTGTATGACCATCAACACAGTTGCACCATGTGTCACACCTGAGCAAACGTTCTTCCCAGTGAGCATCTTATTTGTCCCATAGTGGTCACTTGCATCACATTGACCTCAGTGTCCCAAGCGCACAGTAGTTTTCATCGAAAACTATTGTGCACTTTACCGATCATGTGTCCTTCAAGCGCATATGCTGCCCTCAGTCATAGTGCTAAAACTGTACCCCGCCTCGAGCAGCAAAATTAAGTTCCACGCCACTGATCGCATGGATTGATGGATTTCAACACAGATGGACAGCCATGCTCCAGAGACACCTAGGGGAGTAATATCAAACTACATCGACTCGTTGTTAGAATGCAAGACTTAACTTGGGCGCACAACACATATATCAACGTATCTGTATCTTGGACATTGAAGATGATCCAACTTTTGCGATCTGTTCATAACTTGGTGTACGTCAGCAGCTATACTATTGCTTAAAAGTATGTTAAATTTACGGCGGATAGCGATTCGAAAACGCATTTTTCTTGTAGTGTGTCAGCTACTCGGAAAGGAGACATTTTGCTTTCAGCATGAGCACCTACGATAGCTTTCCAATCATCTCGGAATCAATGTGGGCTGTTTGGACACTACAGTGCTTTGCACAGCTTGGCGAATTCTCCTATTGGGCTACCACTGGCTTTGATACGACGTGTTTCAATGACAAATTCCCATTAATATGGGGATTCTGGGAGCCATAGGAGCAGAATTCATTTCAGTTGCGACAAAGTTGTTAAAATAAGCCGAGGTAACAAACACCCGCCACGTTTTCGGTCAGTAAATGATAGCGCCAAAGATAGTAGGGAGGTTGAAAAGTTCGTGGAATTTCCTCTGTAGCATTTTGGATACAGTAAGCATCATGTACAGGTAAGGTTGCCACGGTAACCCGTGTGTGCAGACACTACCCCAAATGCAAAATGGACCATGCCTTAGCGGTCGTTTTGCTGTACAGTACGCAATTGCAGGAGGTGATTAATTAATTGACTTGTGGCTTGCATAAGGTGGGCTGATTCAGGCCCTACTCAAGAACGATTGCCACGGGATTCCGTACACAGCAACTACATAAACACGGTGTACTACTTGAACGGGTTTCCGTAAAAATCAGAACCGTCTCGGGTGTAAGGATCTAGGTACTACGTAATCGCTGCTCTTCACGGAATGGATCATCCCTTTTCACCATCCGCCTCTCCTGGTATGATAGTTGGTCAGCAAAGCCAAACTTTATGTCTAATAAACTGTGTTAGTTCACAGCCTCCGTTCTAACCCCAAGATAATTGTGCATGCTCCTTCCATGTTTCCGCAGTATGGACAACGCACAAGTCCATAACGACCTGTTAGAAGACGACTCAAGATGCTTCGCCTACGTGGGTACAGCATATTCGCTGCTAAGAGCGCAGTTGTACCCACAGCCCACTGGGTTGCTTGGTACTACGCAGCGAAAAGATATTTCCTATCACAGAGGGCTACGTGGTGAAAGTCTGAGGCGGTTTCTACCTATCTCGCCGCAGCCGGTTTTTAAACCGATGTTTACTATACGGGATTATGTAGGTTCGACCCAACCAAAATTGTTAGCTCTACCTAGAACAACATGCGAGACCTCTCAAAGACACAACGTAGGATGTCATTAGACTCTCGTTCTCCACTGGGGTTGCGGATTACGGAACCTTTATTTTATTTCGTCATGGTAATCAGTCGTCCGTGCAGATATCGTACGATTGTGCAGTCGCTTACCATAATCTTGAGTCAACGTTCACTAATAGCATTTGTCCCAAACGTCTGGTCCCTCTACGCTGTTACTGCGGGACAAAGGGTCACTCTTTCGGGTGTGCGATGGATCGCACTAAATTGCCAACTGTCTAATAGTAAATATAGATAAATCTCAAAATATCCCATACCCGGTCACATGAGTGTAGAATGACCGGATTCATACATGTGGGTACCTGTGTACTTGCCAATGTCGTACATCGTGAAAACGCCGAATCAGACGCGGATGGTTGAGTTGGAGTCAACGTACGGCACGACACAGAGCAAGTTCCCCGATCTATACATACAGTGTTTCGGGTTGGTTTGAAGGGAGAAAAGCGTGCAAAATCGAAAGAGCAGTGCATCATTAGTGTGTTACTGCGGTAGAATTGTGTTGGCGCTTAGATAGGCGCAACTGACCTGAGCAAAGAGTGTTCAATAGCTGCTTAGTGTGATCCCAGCTAATGACAAAAGGGTTATTGGTAACGCTCTTGTATACCGCAAGATAGCTTCCAGCAATACACCTCGGCAAAATAAGCATTACTTACAATTATGCCTTACAAATAAGAAAAGTAAAATATTGAGAAAAGTGCATTGCAATTCTGTGCCGCCTAAATAATACTCGGAGCTGCATAGCAGATTCTCCAACAAGGTCAGTTGCGCTGATGTACATTCTTAGAGATTTCAGTCTAAGCTGATACGGCAGATGAAAGAGGCCCCTGACGTTCTTGGTTGCCTTTCGTTGAGGAGTCTCCAGAGCAACGAGATCCTGTTTCTGCCACGGCTGCCACACCTGAGTAGCATATTCCACGTGAGGTCGCACGTAGGGTTTAAGCATTTGGGGAAAGATTGAGGGGTCAAACCGACCGAAGGCACTGCGAAGAAGGCCGAAGTGTTGAGTTCCGGTTCTCCTCGCCTTCTCTGCTTGTTTTGAACACCCGAGATCTTCCTGTACCAATACACCCAGGTCACGCTCCTGAGAGACATCCTCCAAAGTGTGGTCTTCAACCTTGTAAGCGCTCACCAGCTGGTGACGCGGATGTATCACCTCGCACTTAGCTATGTTCAATTGAAGCATGTTCCTCTTTGACCACTCGTAAATACAACCTAAGTCATGTTGGAGCAGATCGTGATCTGGCTTGTTACTAATCGCCCGCCATGTCTTGACGTCATCGGCGAAAAGCAGGAAATTCGAGGAGATAACTGATGTCAGGTCGTTGATAAACACCAGGAATAAGCGCTGTTCCAGCACTGAGCCTTGTGAAACACCACATTTCACCTCAATTAGGTTAGAGAGTGATT
>CALYDF020006503.1:0-13324 GCA_944474145.2 Dicrocoelium dendriticum
TTAAATCCTAGCCATAGGAGACAACAGGTCCACTGGTTATAATCCCACCGCTATGGAGTCAAATGCTCCTGGTGGAGTCCCTCAAGCAAACCTCCGGAGCACAACCACCACCACGCGTGCGATTGCCCACCAATGCAATCGTATGCCTGCGCGCAAAGCACTCAACGTCGGAGGCTAGAACATGCGCACACTACTGGACCGGAACTCAAGTGAACGTCCAGAGGGATGCAGTGCACTGGTCACGATGGAACCGGCGCAGTGCGGTATCGAAGTTGCATCGCTCATTGAGACCCGGCTCGCTGAGCGAGGTAGGTTACATGAAGATGGAGCTGTCTCTATGTTCTACTTGGTGGGCAACGCCGTCTCAGCACCACGTGATCATGGGGTCGGATTTGCAATATCTGATCGCCTCCATGGCCAGCTTATGGGTGAGCCGACGCATCAGCACATGACCCATGTCTACTCGCCTGCGACTCGGAAGAGGTAAGTTTGCCACTTTATGTTATCATGATAATATGCGTGATCAATTCTACACTCAGCTATCCTCCGTGATACGGTCTGTGCGGGGGAGCAACCAGATATTTCTGCTAGGTGATTTCAACGCCCGCGTTGGGCATGATGCATCGGTATGGACAGATGTTATCGGTTCGCATGGCATTGGTTCAGCGAATGCGAACGGTGACAGGCTGTTCTCAGTGTGGGCCACTCACGGCCTGACAATCACGAACCCTCGGTTTGCACTGAGTGCGGGTGATATGGCAACTTGGACGCACCCACGGTGTGGTCACCCTCACCTGCTCGACTATGTCATCGTACGTCAGCGTGACATGCGTGAAGTGCGCATGACATGTGTGCTGCGTGGAGCTGAGTGTGGCACTGGTAACAAATTGGTGCGGATCAAACTACATATATTTTCGTAAATCTATGTATTGCACTCCCGCCGTGAATCGGCGTAACTTTAACACTCGCTCCCTCGGTACTGTGGTGAAACGTATTTAGCTGGAGAAGGCGATGGCTGCACGCCTGTGTGATGTGGAATGCATAGGCACAGTGGCCGACCTGTGGCACCACATTCGCGATCAGGTGAAAGTTGCTGCAGAGGAGACCATCGGGCGCGCAAACTGTAACCGGCCTGACTTGTTTGATGAGAACAATGCGACGATTGGCGCATTGATGTGTGAGAGGAATGCAGCATTTGCTGCACATGTGACAGACCTCAGTGACTTGGGGAAAAAGAGAGTTCCGCAGAAATCGACGGCGACTGACTCGCGACCTCCGTTGCATTCAAATGCATGGTGGACGGAGAAGGCGAAGCAGATGGAATGATACGCCGAACGCAGCCAACACGAGGAATTCTTTGTTTCCTTGAAGGCGGTATATGAACGGAGGTTGGAGCTGCTGAGGATGCTGATCGATGGTAGTTCAGGCGCTACCTGCACACAGACTGCAAACATAATGCAGACATGGCGAAAACACTTTGACTGTCACCTGAACAACCATTCAGAGATTGAACGGCCTGGAGCAGCACAATGTTAAGGCGAGTATGGCGAACACGCCGACACTGGATGAGACACAGAGCGCACTTACTCAGCTGCGAAACGGCAAGTGTGCTGGGGCCGACGGGATCCCGCCTGAAGTATTGAAACACGGCGGACCCGCGTTGGTAACTGCGCTGCACCACTTGGTGCAACGCGTATGGATTGAGGTGGAGGTGCCTACTGAACTGAAGGATGTCCTTGTGCTACCACTGTACAAGGGCAAAGGGCGCAAGCAATGTTGCACGAATTACCGTGACATCAACTTGCTGAGTTGTGTGGGCAAGGTGATTGCCCGAATCCTACTCAACCGCCTGGTCTGTCAGGTTGTGGAACCTAGCGTGGCGGAAGAGTAGTGTGGGTTCCGTTCGCGCCACATCACCGTCGATATGGTGTTTGCTGCTCGTCAGCTGCAGGAGAAGTGAAGTGAACGACACTAGCCGTGGTACTCGCTGTTTGTTGATTTCACCAAGGCATTGATACGGTGAACCGCGAGGCATTTTGGCTGGTGTTGGGAAGGTTATATTGTCGGAGTACGTTTGCAGGTGATTGGACCGACCTCGGATGTCTCTAGTGTGTTTTAACTCCTACCGTGTTTACTATTTATCTTCATGCATTGATGTCTTGTGCTTAAGGTGTTCGTGTTGATTGTGGGTTACTAAACGTCTGTCGTTTCGGCTCGAGAACCTTAGTTTGTGAGACAGTTATCCCTATGCTGTTGTTCCGCAGCGACTGCGTTGTTTGCACATAGCCGATGAGTTACAGCACATGACTAGTGCACTGGGTTTGACAGCGGCCGAATTCGGGCTCACCATCAACACAAACAAAGTTGTCTGTCTCTATCAGCCTTCATCGAAGGTGCAATCGGCCATGGTGCCGCGAATCAGCATTGATGCTGAAGTGTTGAAAATCACCCATTTCTGCTATTGTGGGAATGTTGTTTCGACTGAACAGCAAATACGCAGTGAGCTACGTATTCGCGTGTCGAAGGCAGCAGCGGCATTCGGGACGCTAGTGTACCGAGTGTGGAGCAGCCGTCAGCTTACCATTGGCACGAAGTTGATGGTCTACAAATCCATGGTGCTGTCCGTTCTTCTACACGGCAGTGAAACGTGGACGATGTACTGGCGAGATGTGCGACATCTCGAGCGGTTCCATTGACAGTGTTTGCGACGGATTCTGTGAATCGGTTGGTGCGACAGAGTTGCGGACACGGAAGTGTTGCGCCGTAGTGGAATGTATGCAGTGCACTGTATACTTTCGCTGAGACACCTGAGATGGTTCGATCATGTGAGCTGTATGGATTCAACGCAGATACAGAAACTTGGCTCCCGTCCTCATGCCTCACAGGTTTGCACTGGATATAAGGTGTGTGGATGGAGCTGTGGGTGGTGCAGCGCAAGTCACCCATGGTCCCTCTGTAGGCGCAGGCGTTCTGTGGCCGTGCTATGGAATCCATAATGACAGGCAAATCCGGAGCCGGATGCCGTCAATCGTATATCTTGTTTGGCAGCATCTGTTTCCAGATTTGCCTGTCACTGTGGCCTCTGCTAGGACAGCCACAACGGATAGTTGTCTCACGGACTATCGCACCGAAACGACGGATGTTCAGCAACCCACCAACAATACGGAGCCCCACACGAACACCGTTAGCACAAGCGGCGTCAAAGGCACAAGACATCATGACATGAAGAGATATATTAAACAGAGCAGGAGCTAAGACACAGTCTTGCTTCACACCACAGACAACTTCAAAGTCATCCGAGGTCTCTCCACTCAGCTGCACCCTCGCTCGCATACCATTGTGGAGACATTCAATTAAACTTACAAAATTACGCTGGCAACCAAACGTACCCAACAGGAGCCAAAATGCCTCACGGTTCACCGTATCAATGCCTTGGTGAAATCAACAAACAGCGAGTACCACGGCTAGTGTCGTTCACTTCACTTCTCCTGCAGCTGACGAGCAGCAAACACCATATCGACGGTGATGTGGCGCGAACGGAACCCACACTACTCTTCCGCCACGCTAGGTTCCACAACCTGACAGACCAGGCGGTTGAGTAGGATTCGGGCAATCACCTTGCCCACACAACTCAGCAAGTTGATGCCACGGTAATTCGTGCAACATTGCTTGCGCCCTTTGCCCTTGTACAGTGGTAGCACAAGGACATCCTTCAGTTCAGTAGGTACCTCCACCTCAATCCATACGCGTTGCACCAAGTGGTGCAGCGCAGTTACCAACGCGGGTCCGCCGTGTTTCAATACTTCAGGCGGGATCCCGTCGGCCCCAGCACACTTGCCGTTTCGCAGCTGAGTAAGTGCGCTCTGTGTCTCATCCAGTGTCGGCGTGTTCGCCATACTCGCCTTAACATTGTGCTGCTCCAGGCCGTTCAATCTCTGAATGGTTGTTCAGGTGACAGTCAAAGTGTTTTCGCCATGTCTGCATTATGTTTGCAGTCTGTGTGCAGGTAGCACCTGAACTACCATCGATCAGCCTATGTTAAATTTCCGCCGATTCACGGCGGGAGTGCAATACATAGATTTACGAAAATATATGTAGTTTGGTCCGCACCAATTTGTTACCAGTGCCACACTCAGCTCCACGCAGCACACATGTCATGCGCACTTCACGCATGTCACGCTGACGTACGATGACATAGTCGAGCAGGTGAGGGTGACCACACCGTGGGTGCGTCCAAGTTGCCATATCACCCGCACTCAGTGCAAACCGAGGGTTCGTGATTGTCAGGCCGTGAGTGGCCCACACTGAGAACAGCCTGTCACCGTTCGCATTCGCTGAACCAATGCCATGCGAATCGATAACATCTGTCCACACCGATGCATCATGCCCAACGCGGGCGTTGAAATCACCCAGCAGAAATAGTTGGTCGCTCTACGGCGCAGTCGGTGTCACGGAGGATAGCTGAGTGTAGAATTGATCACTCTTGTCGTCAGGATGACACACGCTCGGACCATGCGTGCTTATAAAAGTAGCATACTTACCTCTTTCGAGTTGTTGGCGAACAGTCATCAGTCGCGCGGTGATACCTGTTGGTTCACCCATAAGCTGGCCATGGAGGCGATCGGATATTGCAAATCCGACCCCATGATCACGTGGTGCTGAGGCGGCGTTGCCCACCCAGTGGAATGTGTAGGCAGCACCTGCTTCATGTAACTTACCTTGCTCTGGTAGCCGAGTATTGCTAAGCGCCGCAATATCGATGTGTTTACGGGCCAACTCCATCGCACCAGTGCAGTTCGTCGCTCGGGGCGCTCACTGGAGTTCCGGTCCAATAATGTGCTCACGTTGTAGCCCCCGATGTTGAGTGCTTTGCGCGCATACATACGATTGCAATGGTGGAAGTTCCATATAAATATATATATATATATATATATATATATATATATATATATATATATATATTTCGGGCTTCGGATTTGGCTGTCGCTGTGGCCAGCCACAGAACGTTTGGGCCTGCAGGGGGTCCATGGTTGGCTTGCGCTACACCACCCACAGCTCCAACCACACACCTTGTATCCAGTGTAAATTTGAAGGCCGTCCAAGGTGTATGATCGAGTGGCTGGACGTCTGGTGATACTGATGAACTCGGACTTGCTTGCGTTAGCAGGGAGTTGCATTTCAGTGGACCACGTTGACACTTGCTCTAAGTCATGCTGGTGGCGAGCGTACTCATCCTGGTTCTCAGTGATTCTCCAGATTTTCAAATCATCTGCAAACAGGGCACATGGTGACTGGAGCTGCTGCTTAAGATTGTTGATATGAATCAGAAATAATAGTGGCCCAATTATAGTTCCTTGAGGCAGGCCACTGGTCGATGGGAACTAGTCTATCAGGCAATCATTGACCTGTACTTTAAACTTTCGTTTCACAATAAACTCGTGTGATCACTGAAGTAGCGTGCCACCGATTCCGTATGTCTTCAGTTTATGAAGGAGTATCTCGTGGTTCACTGTCAAACGCCTTACTAAAGTCGATTTACACCACATCAACATCCTTCTGTTCATTGAGAGCTCGTACCCATTGGTGGTTTGCGTACATCAAGTAGTTGATGTAGGATCGTCCTTTCGTAAAGCCATGTTGCGCTGCAGTCAATACGTCCATCCATTAGAAGAACGACAGTAGACACTTTTTCACAACCTCGAGCACTTTGGATAATACTGAAGTCAAACAGATCGGTCTATAGTTCTCTATTTTACTCGGATCACCACCCTTGTGAAGCGGCCTCACTATCGACCATTTCCAGTCGTTGGGGACAGATTGTTCAGAGAGTGCTTTATTGAATAGGTTTCTCACGACTAGTGAGATGATAATCGATAGTGGCTTGGGTATTAGTGGGTGAAGTCCGTCTGGTCCGGGAGGCTTTGCACCATCGAGGTTGACGAGTAGCTGATACGCTTCAACTGCACCACATTTTAGGCGGTCAAACAAGACTGGCGTAACCTGTGTCGGTGCTGGGACAGCCGCCGGTGTACTGAAAATTACTGTGAGGAAGTGCATAGCTAAGGCGTCCGCGCACTTCACGCTTGAAATGAGTGTCTGTCCGTCCAACCTCTAAGACCGGTAGCTCTCGCCCAGGCAACTAGTCAAACATTCTTTTGGGTGCAGTTGTGACCGAGGATGCTAGCTTCTCTTCGAACTGCCGACGTTTCTTGCTCTTTGCGGCGTTACATAAGTTACGCAGTTTCTTGTACACCGTGTAATCTTCATCACAACCCGAGCTGATATATCTATCCCAAAGTTTGCGACGCCGTCACGCTGTCTTTATTCCGCATCAACCCAATGCGGTTTTCCAGGTCCGATTTTTGAAAACTTCAGGGGGAACGAACCGAGTACACAGCGAATTAAGCTTTCCCTTCATTAATGACCAGTAGGCATCAAGCGACACATCCTGTGGTAGTGTCCAATCAGTCTGACTTGCAGCTTGGACTAGCCCGTTGAAGTCCATCTTCCAATAGTTGAATGTCGGCTTCCGTTGGTTGTAATACGGTAAAGACAGTTCTATGCTTGCCACAATGGAGCAGTGGTCACTGTTCACCAGAGGTTCGACGACTCTGATCTCGTTCAGCTTCTGCTCGCAGCTCGTAAACATTAGGTCCAGACAAGTTGTCGAGTGCTGAGTTACACGCGTCGGTTGGATGACATGTTGCGTTGCCCTGATTTCAATAGTCATTTTAGAGAATTGAGCCTCAGCGTTGCCGTGACCGGGAAGTAGTCGAACGTCTGGCCAAAATATCTTAGGTAAGTTTAGCTCCCCCATCAGTAAGAACTGAGGGCGGCTCATGTGCTTCTGTACATGTGATAGCCAATCGCAACAACGGTTTAATGGGCTACGGTAGATAACCCCCACTATTAGTTCTGCGCGTCTGAGGCGGATTGTACACCACCGATAGGTGCTGGTAAGTTTGCCAGATAGTGACGATTTTATGTACAACAGAGCACCACCGTGATCCTTTGATTTTCGATCACATCGGAAATATGAATATCCTGACAACGCGACTTCTTGGGGTATGACGTCGGGGTTCAGCCAAGTCTCTACCAGTCCTAAAACGTCCGCCGCTCCGAGAAAGCGAAGCGGCACAGTTCATCACGTTTGTTTATTAGGCTGCACACGTTGGCGAATGTGTAGGATTAGTAAATACTAGTCCGAAACGGTGCGCGAAATCAAGCGCGGATATCAAAAGGCATTTGGAGTCGGACACTGAGGACTGTATTCGATGAGCTACAAGAAGACTTGGACGGATGAAGCGAGAGAAAAATAACACGTTAGCGCGGGAACTTATAAGAAGGTCAAGTGTCGAGCCGGATGTAGGTCAACATGGATGTAAGGTCAGCGAGATTAAAACAAGGAAGAACAATTGGTCATCGGTGAAAGTGTACACAAAAAATAATAGTTATCTTTTGGTGCGCTACAAATGTCACACGGAGGTCCTGGGAGGTACTGCGGGACGTGCCTGGAGATTGAGCAACAGGTTGATACGGGTTCGTGCACCCTTCTTTATCACCCGAAAATTTACAATTTGTAAGTCAACCTCACCTTCCTCTGTACGGCGTTTGCGCTCAATGACCGCAGTCTTCAAACGGTCACTGTCTTCGGGTTCCAAGTCTCGGCGGTTGTGAATTTTTATGCATTCCAGCCTTGGCAGACGAGACAGTATGAACTGCGGCATATTGTGATTTGCAAAGGTGATTCTCAGCGGTCCACATGACTGGTTGGTTTTCTGGCCAAGTCGGATTACTTGTTTAATGGTCACACTGTCTTCGCCTACATCGAAGAGTCTATCGATGAGCCCTGGAGGAACTCAACATCATGATCATAACCTAGCTGAGGGTTTTCGCCTTTTTACTCTGCTACTTGGAAGACCATGAGATTATGACGCCTCAGCGAAATCGGTGATGAACCTGTGGGAGCAGAACTAAAGGCGCTTAACTGATTGGGTTGTTTTTTATCAGCAGGGGACGCCTGAACTCGATTACGTGGCCCTTTGCGTTTTTGTGTGGTCCATGCATCCTCGGTGTTCAGAAGTTTACAGACAGGCTCTGAGAAATTCACGGACCGATCAGTGAAGCGGCATTTCGTATGTTCCGAGTCTGAATCTTTCATCGGTGGGGAAGATTGAACTACCACTGACCATTCGCAACCAAATGTTTTTGATTTTATATAATTCAGTAGAGTTGTACAGAAACCTTTCTACTTGCTCTTAAATACAGTACCAGTATCTGGGTGGTGCTATTCGATGACGCGGTCTACTAGATCTGCAACCGCTGTGAGTGGCCGGTCACTTGCTACTGCAAGGATAGTCTGAGTGCTTTCAGGAAGGCGTTGCATCCACAGCTCGCGGAGAATCCCTACGTCCATGTTGGACGTGCCGATGAGCTGTTGCATTTCGCGCAACAAGGCTGACGGCATCCTATCTCCTAGTTGCAAATCACTAAATAGTTGCTGCAGACGGACCTGTCAGAAGACGTGATTCGCTGAATAATAGCCTGTTTAAGGGTCTTCTATTTCATTGCATGAGGGGGGGGGGGCAAAGTCTGATGTCTCTCACCTGCGAGAATATATCCTGAAGAAGGCGCTATATTAACTGATTATACATAACGAAATCGGAAGAAATCCTACGAAGTAAAAAGTGGATTCTAGATGCAAAACCATAACTAAGGATCATTCTCCCAAAAAGGTGGAAGGGCTAACACTACTGTATTGACCAGGACCGGCTCCCCGGCGGTAACCGCGTAGGAAGATGGATTATTCTCTATATCACCCATTGCAAAAAGCGAATAAAGATGTGGTATTTGAGAAAACAATATGATCACAAGTAATGAACCACAAACTCACTGAAACGAGCTCACCAGAAGAAAAATTCAAAATGGCGGGTGGCGTGTTCTGGGCCGGGGTCACCGATTGTTTGTTGACGCCTGGGATACTAGTCGGTTATCATTGACACGTAAGAGACGTGTCAAATAGGGGACAGTATAGAAGTTGGAGGTGACTGAACCCAACGTGCGTTGTCCAAGCTGCAAAAATAGGAAGCGAATTAACCAGAGCGAGAAACGGTGCAGCAAGCTACTCACCAAAACAATTTGTGTCAACAGAAGTGCCGTCAGTAAAATAAGTGGATACTTTGAAGGTTAAAACAATCGCAAACTCCAATGTCGCCAAATACTGAAGTACGTAAATTCCGGTACACTGCAGTTTTCCGTAAATAGCAACACTGTCCTCCGATCTGAAATGTTCCGCTCAAACAAGGCATTCTTCGTATATTTGCATCCGTGTTAGGACCATCCAAATACAGCTGAATCGCGGTGAAAGCCGTCAGCTTTGGCAAATGCCGTTAGATAAAAGACGAATCTTATTCAGCATTCTAAAACTGCAAGCCTGCACAGATCAAGCGCAATCTGTTGTCAATTTTTACTGTTCATGAATGATGTGGTAGCTAGAATGATTACTTTGAGCCTGTTTTGTCGGCAGAATGTCTGCAGCAGGGAAACTCTTTTCCCCGCGGGCTTAATGATTTAGCAGGTCATTGAATACTTGCTTGTCTAAGTCTGGGTGCCCTGGCAGTATCCCAGCCCACATACAACCATGGCATTTTCTTCAAACATAAACTTCATCCTGCATCGGCCGTCGCGCAGGTTATCAAGGGTCGCCTTATCTGCTGCATACAGCAGGGCGGATAAGCGAAAACATGCTACTGCTGGCGCCTCCCTTTTTCTTTTCCACCTTTTTCTCTTACTCCCATCCCGGCCACTCATGGTCCCTCTGTAGGCGCAGGCCTCCTGCGGCTGGCCACAGTGACAGGAAAATCCGAAACCGGATGCAGCCAACCATACCAGCCACGTATCTGAAGTGGCCTAATGCCATTTGTTCCCCGAGCAAGTAAGCTAATTTGCGCTGCGTGGTCTGTACGAAGAGTGAAGGGTCTTCCGAACAAGAATAAATTTCACTCCTCACAGGCCCAAACGCAGACAAGGGTTTCTTTCCCGGCAAAGAAAGCTCTGACGCCGACAATTTTCTGGAAGCGTATGCAATAACTTGTTCATGCCCATTCTGGATTTGGGATAGTATAGCACCCAAACCAATTTTTATTGCATCAGTTGAAACAATCGTTGGGCAAGTCTCGTCGTAAATCGCCATGACTTGTGTAGAAGCAATGCGACATTTTATCTCATCAAATGTCTTTTGTTGGAGGTAACCCAAAACAAATGCACTTTTTTCCTTCGTCAGCGTGCGCAGGGGCTCAGCAATGTTCGTGAAATCCTGCCGGTAACGTAGGTTGTAAGAACACTTAGCTCGAAAATGCTTTATTTCGGTGGATTTTGTTGGACGAGGAGACTCGGTGATGGCACGCGGGTTGTCAAAACTCGGCTTCATACCGTCAGTTGTTATAATGTGGCCCAGGAACTCGATTTCACTAGCTGGCATTGAATTTCCATCTCTCGAGGTTTCATCGGAGGTTAAGATCGTGTAGTCGACGTAACACAGCATGCATTCGTGAATCATGTTCTTCTGGAGTCCTACCAAATACACAGATGTCGTCTATGTATACTATTTGACCAGATAAATTGGCAAATGAGTGAACCATAAAATTTTGCCAAGCTGTTTGGGCTGAACTCAAGCGCATTGGCAAGAATTTGTACTGAAAAATTCCAGTCTTGACTTCTTAGGTAGAGGCATGTGAAAGAAAGCCTTCTTAAGGTCCAATTTTGAAAAAAATGGGGCGCCGGCTACTTTGACTAATAGTTCATCCGCGGTTGGAAGCACAAACTTTTCTACCACCATTTGACGATTTAGAGTCTGCAGGTCATAGCATATTCTCACTGTGCCGTCCTTCTTTAGTACCATAACCGTAAGGTGGACCAATTCAGAACAGTTATTGGGTGTAATGAGATCATTTGTCGTAATGCTGATGAAACAGCCTCTCTTCTGGACAAAGGAATAGGACGTGGCTGAGCAATAGCTACCGGTTTAGCATTCTGTTTCAGACATATGCGACGAACGGAAGAGGGAGTGCGCTCTATTGTTTGTTCAAGCAGTTTCTGGTACTGTATCGGTAGGTCTGATAGGTTAATTGCCATGATACGCATACGAGATAGGGCCTGTGTGCCTCCCAGCGCAACCATAGCGTTGCGTTCGAGTAGAAGACGGTTATTTCCGCGGGTGACCTACACAGCAGCTGATGATCTCACGGCCCCAAGTTGCAAAACAATCACCACAAATCCTCGTAGGAGAGGCTGAATCAAGTTCCATGTCAACATATGTTGTTCTATCGCGTGCAATAACTGTAACAGTACGAATGTCGGACATAGGGAGTTTAGGCTTTGGACAAGTGGAACCATAGTTAGACGCGGTACCTCTATTGTCAATGGGAAATACATTTTATGATGACTGTAACTGCTGACTAGAAACAGAATCTGTAAGAAACAACTGTGAAATGCGTACTGCACGACAACAACGGGAAAAATGTCCACACTTATCGCACTTTTTGCAATCCACTTCTAAGGCAGAGCACTTGGTAAAATTGGCTTTATGCTGTAGGCTGCCGCAGCGGAAGCATTTCTGTGGGGATTGGAATTCGTTTGGCTAGCGATGGATCTTGGCAACCTCCTGCATGTCTGCGGGGGTAACGAGATATCGCAACTGTTCGGCCGTACGTGTTTTGAGGCGAGCTAATTACACAGCCTTATCCCAAGTCAATTTGCAAACGTCTTCGGAAAGTAGACATTCCGAATTCGGTTATTGTTGATTCCACTAATCAACTACTGCACTAGCATGACGCCCTCAGTTCTATTTTTCGGTATGTTTGGATATTCGCAGAGTCGTGCACCGCGAATGAAACGATCAACAAAACTGTCTAGAGTTTCTTATGGTTCCTGTGTAAGTTGGCCGAATTTGAGGCACGCCATGAAGAGGTTTGTATGCTGGCCTCATGACTTGTCCAGCACTAGTGCTTTCCTGAAGGTATCTTGAGACTGCAGCTCCAAAGCATCAAATTGACTTTGTCCGTCGCCATCGAGTAGGTCTCTGAGAAGCTTCAGTTTCTGGCCTTCTGTGTAGTTAGAAGCCGCAGATAGTTTGTCAAGATAGTTTGTAAACGATGATTTCCATTGGGCCTATGCACTTTCCGTAGGACGCAAGGTCGGATCAGACCAGTAAAATGTAAGATGTAATTCCATGGCGTAGGTTCATAAGCCGCGACGCCAGTGTTGTATACGGAAGGTAAAATGCACGAACCGAAGTAAGAAGGTTGCCCCGGTAAAAAGATCACTGTAATATGAGAAGTGTCCAACTACGTATGTACATTAAGATGTCGCAAGCAGAAGGATGAACCAATAGGGAAACCAAGAAATATGCACTTATGTGTGTATGTCTGGGGTTGTGTGCACGTGTCTGTCTAGACTAGCCTGCAAGCATGCTGACCGAATACACAACACTACCAATGTTAAATGCACCAGCGTGACTGACCTATATTTACTCTCGTTAAATAAAGAAGAAATAATCGCTTTGGGAAAGTTCCGCCACTAATATCCTTTCAGCTGAGGTTTCCCTGTTGGATTCGGATCATTCAATGCGATTAGGTACCGACCGCCAAGGGGTCGACAAATCCTTATGGACTAGAAACAACAAGTGAATCCCATGGTCGTTCAATTTGAATGTGTTGGTGTACTTTAAGAAACTCAATAATTGGTGGGCCATTTATGCGAAAAGGCAGCACTAACATCTCGCCCTGTGGTCATACGCTCAAAAATCACATACCATGAGCTAGGAGTACCCGATCTGATGACCATGTGCCCTTATAGCGGAATCCTTCGGTCGCTATAAACTGGTTCGTCCCGCTTTAGGGAAAAGTCGGAAAGAGACGAATCAACGGGCGAGCTAGACGTTTATTGTCGAAATGCACAACCCCGCTAGCCAAAGGCCTCGTAAAAGGTTCTAGCTGCGGAGAATTTGTTTATTCGCCATCCCAGACACAGCAAACATTCTTCGAAGCGAAAACGCGGAAGTGCGTGAAATGCAATTCTTCCGGTTGACTCAAACACGTGTAGTCATTGTTCGAACAGGCAAGATTGCTAGGTTGTCTGGGTACAAAATTAAATTATTATAATTGTAAGGTCTCGAACGGCCTACTCCAAGAAGAATCGCGCTGTCTGAGAATTAAGTCGAGTTGGCGCCACTGATTCAGACCAAATCTTATAACATGCAAAGGAAAACAGAATTTCACACAGAGCAAAGTCGAATGCGCACAGAAAACGAAACAAATTGAATTGT
>CALYDF020006504.1:0-13376 GCA_944474145.2 Dicrocoelium dendriticum
GTAGACGCGAAATTTGTTGGCGGCCGCGGATTTGTTTACTATCCGCGTTTCGTTCGTCATGAAGAGAGTTCTTGTTAGATCCATGCAACGCCATAGTGGTCACGTGAATGTCATCTGTCCCGCTCAGCATGGTTTCCGGATTGCACACCCGTGTGCCACCAACATGTTTGTGGCCAGTGAAAAATGGGCTAACTCGTTGAACAGTGGCAGTCTCCTGGACGTCGGATTTGTTGACTTCAGGAAAGCATCGGTTAAATTACCGTTCTCATGACCAGTGGAGTTCCGCAAGTCACAAACCTGAGTATTTCATTCATCAACGGTCTTCCATCAGAGCTCCTAACGGATTGCTTGCTATATGCTGTCGGCATAAATCTGTGGCTAGGAATGTTCGAACTCGAAGATGCTGACCGATTGCAAGTGAATCTCGGCCGGATGCACAGGTGGGCAGTAGAGTGGCAATTGCCCATCCATTATGAAAAGTGCTCTGTTCTCCATATCGGTGCTCCTTGCCAAACGGCATTTGCTCAGAACCGCTGCTTGTGAGGAGGATATTGGTGTACTTGTGTCTCCCGATTTGTGAACAACCCAGGACATTTTGAGGAGGGTAGCGACTGCTAACATTATGTTCAGTGTCAGAAGGAGATCTTTCCCCGAATGACTCCTGAGGTCTTCAGACTCCTCCTCACTTCCCATGTGCATCCTATTCTCGAATACTTTTCACACCAACGTGTTCTCATAGAGAGGATCCAACGGCGATGGTCTAAATCGATCTCAGCGATCCGGGATTTGTGCTGCACCCAGCGAACTCGAACGATGAGCATGGTTCACTTGCATCTTTCTCCCCCTGCTGAGCTGATTTACATCAGACATCACAACTCAAGAAGTTATTTCAGTGTTGATAGTTCGACACGGGGTCACTCCTGAAAACTGTTTGAGCCTAGGAGGCTCCCAGTCCATCCCGACATCACCTTGTCCAGCCGTGTGGTGACGGACTCGAATAATTTAGTTGAGCCCGTCGTCAGCGCACAGCGTGAGTAAGCACGTATCATGTTTCCGCTGCAGTCGTGATGGTCCCCAAGGGGACGACGTATCGCAAGGATCCGCGTTATCCCTGCTTTGAAACGGAACTGATGGAGCTGACGCAGCATATTCTGTCCGCTCTCAATCACTCCAATACTCCAATGAACCGCGTCAGTGGAATCGCAGAAGCGCAATGGAGATGTCGCTTCTCTGCAAGCAACATCCATTCAGAGAATGGAAGCGCGGTTGACTGGCAGAGCTTAACGGTGTGAGGCATAGAATTGGACCAGCGCAATTAGACCTTGTATGATTGCGAGCGTGGTACCAATTTAGTTCCCTACATAGTAAGTTTGGAAGCAGTGAGGCTGTCCGTTTCCGTGGTGCGATGGTTTGTGTGCCTCAGTGATCCATTGAGCTATGCTGGGTGGTGCTTTTGCACCTTCAGAGCCACTCATACCGGATTGGTCAATGGTTAGAGGCCAGGCAAACTCAGCCTCCTTGTCCTCCAGGTTGGGGGTTGGAATGAGGGTGGCTCCTTATTCCTTTAAACGGACTCCTTGTAGTCCAGTGCCAAACCCACTGCCTTGCGGCCAGGTTTTTGAACCAAAAGCTTTGGTTGAGAACCCTAACCGTTCTCCTGTCTAGGCTCGGGCAAGCTGACAGTATCCTGCCCACGCAATACAATGAATCTTTCCCCAAACAAATTTCTGATGCTCTGGCCACCGCAGAGATAATCAACCGTGCCCTATCTGCTTCATCGAGCAGGGTGGATAGGGATTTGGATGCTACTGCTCAAGCCTTCCCATCTTCTTATTCCCTTCTTGCGCTTTTTCACTCTTATCGTCCCGTTCCAGCTTCACTTTTATCCCCCTTGAGTTCAACCCCCCAGTTCTCGGCCCTCCCCCACTTTGCTTTAATAGTCGCTTGTCTTTTAGTTTCAAGTCACAGGTGAACGCAGAGCGTCATTCCTTCACTGTCAACAGGCCCATGTCCAAGCAAGCGGCCCATTCCAGTTCATCGGCTTCCATTTGGAGCCCTCGATCCTCCTTCAGACTGGCATGCCTCAATGTTCGCACATTGCTTAGGTTCGGTCAACAGGCAGTACTTGCCCGAACATTAGAGACCCTGTCGATCGATATCTGCTGCTTATCGGAGACCCGCCTGCAAGACTCGAGCTCTGTACTCACTCTGTGATCCGCTTCAGATGACACCAGCAGCACTTTCTCATTGAGCCTATCCAGTGATGATGCAGCTTCGAGCACCGGCCAAGTTGGTGTTGGTATAGCTCTGAGTCCCCGGTCTGAAGCTACTCTGGTTGATTGGATTCCAATCAGTAGCCGGATGTGTGCGGCTCAATTGGCTGTCTCGTTGTTATAGCGGAGGTAAGAATACTCCACCACTCCCCGTGGTTTTGTGAGTTTTATTCCACTCACCCCTATTCACCCCGTCCTCTTTTACGGTTCCCCACATACGTTTTCTGTTACCTCATCTTTGTGACTAGCTTGGGTTGACACTGAATCTTATGCTTAATGGTTTTTCCCTTACTCTGTACATTTCGCTCGTTCGTGAGACATCGTATCGATCCTTCGCCCCAGGAATGACTAGCTTTGATTGATCGATGGTCAGCCTTTCTGCATAGTCCGTGTATATGGCCTAATTTGAATCATGTCATTGAGTTGCACACACAGACGTTAGGTGGCCGGTTGGGCGTGCAGCGTGAACATTGTTTTTACCCGGCCGTTCGTGTTCTCACTACCGTTAGTGGGTGGAAGCAATCGTGGGGTTCCGACACAACACTCGTTCAAAGCTTCGAAGTCGCGCGGGACTAATAAGCGTCTATTGATCATTGCTGCATACGCGCCCACAAACTGTAGCGATGATTGGGTAAAAACGAGTTCTACCGCCAACTGAACGAACTCCATCGCCACAGAAGAAGCTCGGACACTGTAGTGCTGGCCGGGGATCTGAACGTTCAAGTTGGAAAATTATCCACAGATGAACTGCATCTGGGCGGCCAACATGGTATAGGCTCTCGTAATGATAACGGTGAGCGGTTACTTCATTTGTGTGAGGATGCTCGCTTATTTCTTGCGAGCACTAATTTCCGACACAGCACCCGCCGGAGGGTGACTTGGCGCCCACCAGCCTCGAACCAGCTATGGACGCAAATCGATCACATTGCTATCAGTTACCGCTGGTGAGGCTGCGTCCAGAACTGTCGCTCGATTTGGAGCACTGGTGTTGACACCGATCATGCACTTGTATGTGCTGACCTGCGGATGCGCTTTGGCGGACGCCCGCGACGACGTTGTGAGCGCATTGACACCGGCAGACTGGTGAAGCCAGCTGTTCTGAACGCCTACCAAATTACGCTGTCATCCGAGTTGGATAAAGGCTCACTGGATGCAATTAAAGCTCACTGGTCTCATATGCAACAGGCCTTACTAACAGCAGGCATTTCCGCATGTGGTGAGTCTAATCACCAACATGAACATTGGGTCTCTTCACAGTCTCTGGAACTTATAGATGCTCGCCGGCATGTTCCGGCTGGAAGCGAACACAATGAAACTCACAAAGAGCTCCGGGCGAAACTCCGTGCTAGCCTGAATAGAGACCGCGAATCTTGGTGGTCTCGTCGTGCAACAGAGATGGAAATAGCCGCTGCCCTTGGTAACCATTGTGAGTTATTCCGTCTTATACGGGAAACGGGCAGCAGGAGATCTGGTGTTAAAGAAACTATACGTGACGAGAGTGGACAGCCTATCCACAACTTATCAACCCCCTGGAACGTTGGGCCAAGCACTTTGAAAGGCAATTTAATCGGTCGGAATTGTTAGATTTCTCGCCGGCCAGTGATCGCCCTGCACCGTGGGCTGTCCCTTTGGATCCAACTTCTCCCTCAGAAGTCGAACATGAGAACGGACTGTTGAAGTTAAATAAAGCCGCGGGATCTGATGATCTTCCTCCAGCCCTCATCAAATTCGGGGGACCTGCTCTTGTGGATGAATTACACGAGTTACTAGTGAGACTGTGGGAGCAGGAAACTGTCCCAACCGATTGGAGCCGCTCAATCATAGTCCCAATTTTTAAAGGAGGCTCACGATCGGAATGCGGCAGCCATAGAGGAATCAGTCTGATCTCCATCGTCTCCAAATTGCTTGCCTCTGTCATCCTTCACAGACTGACTGGCACTCGTGAAAGCCAGATTCGCGAAGAGCAAGCTGGATTTCGTCGAGGTCGTGGCTGCATTGACCACATCTTTACCTTGCGTCAGTTGTTGGAGCACCGTCACACCCATTGGCGGCCCACCGTTGTCGTGTTCCTCGATATCAAAGGTGCATTCGATTCGGTGGATAGACATGCACTTTGGGACTGTCTACTCAGGAAAGGTGTACCTGAGAAATATGTGAATATTATCCGAGCATTATATGCGCGCAGCTCGGGCAGAATGAGGGCTTACGGCAAGTTGTCGTCGCCCTTTAATATCTCCAGCGGCGTGAGACAAGGATGCCCGCTGTCACCTTTCCGCTTCAACTTCGCTGTTGACGAAGTCATGGAAATCGCGTTTACAGGACACGACTTAGAAGGTGTGGAGCTACTCCCAGGAGAACGACTTCTTGACTTGGAGTATGCAGACCACATTGCCCTTATCTGTGACAGCTCCCAGACGTCCCAAGCCGCGCTGGACATATTAGCACTGGCTGTCAGCCGCTTCGGGCTTTGCTTTGCACCATCGAGGTGCAAAGCGTTGCTCCAAGATTGGCAGGGATCGCCTCCTACGCTGACGCTTGGTGGGGATCAGCTGGAAGTCGTTCCGAAATGCAATTACCTGGGACGTTGTATCAGCGCCCTTGGGATCGAAGACGAGATCACGAACCGTATAGCGAAAGCTCGAAGTGCTTTTGCTAACCTTCGCCACCTATGGCGCCGGCGCGACATCACTCTCGCCCTAAAGGGTAGAGTGTACAATGCAGCGGTACGTTCGACCCTACTGTACGGTTGTGAAACCTGGCCGCTTAAAGCAACGGACCTGAAGAGGCTAGTTACGTTCGACCACCGGTGCCTTCGTAATTTAGCTCACATTTGGTGGGAACACCGCATGAGTAACGAGCGTGTTCGGCGCCTTGTTTATGGCACCGGAAAAGGAAATGAACCGCTCAGCACCGTTATTTCCCGCATCAGGCTCCGATGGCTCGGCCACGTGTTACGCATGCCAGCCCACCGACTTCCGCGACGTGTGTCGTTTGCGCGCCGGGGGTGTGGATGGAAGAAGAGGAGGGGTGGCCAAGCGATGACTTGGTCCAGAGGAATGAAGACCCTCACTTCTGAGCTGGCATCGGTTGGAGCGTCTCGACACCCTGGTTGGGGTCCGAAAGACGATGAACAAGTTTGGTTGGACACACTTGCTGATATGGCTAGGAGCCGACCTCAGTGGCGTTCGTGCTGTGAGTTTCATTGTCCCACCCCATCCCTCTTAGCCTCCCCCTAAAATCACGATCTAATTATTTAGCCTTATGTAATTTTGCATAATAATATTTTTGGGTGAACAGCAGCCGGCTGGTAGCTTACCGGAACGATGCCCATCCGTTACCGGTAGCTCAGCCAGCTTGCAACAGTTGCTCTCTTTCTGCTTAATTTCTATGTATTGAGGCACAGTAGCTGAGGTGTTCCCCACATCTAGCTAACGTGCATGATGATGATGATGAAGTTTGGAAGCACCTGTGATGCACAAATAGTTACAGGATGTTTGTGGTGCATGAATTTGGATTCGAGGTGAACATAGCACAGGCGCTCAAACAACAGCCGAATTAAAAGTGTCCCTTTGCAACTGTGCGTGAACATTGGTTGCATGTGCATGAGATACACTCGGGAGATTGTACTCACAGTGTTTGCAGGAATCCCGTACCGGCTATATAAACAATGAGATCTTGGGCACCAAAGTTGCCCAGTTCCTGAGACGGCGAACGTGTACTGCGGTTGCGTCGGCCTGGCGTACATGTGGTCATTCGCGAAACATTTGCTCTTTCCGAATCGACATGCTGAATCACATTGGCTGGTACTACGTTCAGAATTGGTGATAGAGCCTATGTATGTGCTGTGATATCCCCATGTGCTGTTTCCTCCTGACACAATGAGCGTGTCTGCATCACCCGGACTTTCGACATCCAAATAAAAAGCAGAATAGGGATAGAGTTGTTACTATCCGAATCCCACCAGAATTGACCGTTGGGTCCTGCATAATATTTCCAGATATCACGCAGATTGTTGTTCCGAATAACATCACGGAGAGTTAGAAATTAGAATTCCATCGATGAGAAATCAATCCGGCACATGCGGTACACTGCGTGTCACTACTGCGAGGGCATTACACAAATTGACTCATGATTAGGATGGCGATTCTCCGCCAAGTGCAGCGTTCAACGTAGTGATAAATTGATCTCCACTACTGCGAAATAACGAATGGTATGCCCCAGTTGACGGAATCAGCACCTGCCTCCAGGTTTCTACTCCATGTCCCATCGACATAGAAACGAGGTGCTACAGTTGGCCTAGTCGTCAAGAGGTTTAGACAGTGAACATATGTGCACCCACATTCCTCGTGCTTGCTCAACTTGCGACGCTGTGTTCTGAAGCACATGGAACACGTAGCTTGAATATCTACCCACACTTGTCGACATTCGGTGTGATTGCAGTGGATAAGTGCGGGTGGCGACGAATCGGCGATGGGGAGATTAACATACTCAAACGAATATCAATCTGTTGTGTGCATGCAGCCTTTTTGTAGTCTCAATGTCAGCCCGAAGTTTTGTCCCTGATATAGTGCGAAGTGACATTGATATTTCATTTGCTGAAATAGTGCAAACACCCACCATGAAGTGGACCCACTATTGCTGGTTATTTGTCAAGCACAATTTGCACACCATACAGCCTACTTGGGGAATGTCACAATGCGAAGTTTTGGCTGTGACTATACCACGTGGAGACAAATGTGCTGTTGGACATGGGGACCGACGTAGCACAATGCGCTAATATGGATGTGGCGTGCGCATTTCATGGAACAATGCATTTACGCGATGGGAGTGACCTGAATGCCATTCAGCTGTGGGAAGCAGTTAGCAAGGAATACGCGAGTCGAACAAGCCGCATCCCATCGCCGCGGCCGACGAGCCAAACTCATCCGCCCTGATTGGGGCGAACAGAAAGCCACCGATCTCGGGAATTGGAGATGGTTGCTTGGCGACTCCCAAAATGGAACACAGAGTTCCACGTGCAACACATGGTATAGTCGTGAAATGGATGACCACACTCGAAAGTGCCGCCGCCTCGGCGCCAAGCAATAACGTCGATTAAGTCACCCATTCGATACTGACATCTGCCCAGCGAACGGATGAGCAGGGCAGTAGATAGTGTTGAGACGAGCGTGTGCATCGCACTGGTCAATATCCGGGAACGACCGTACATCCGTGCATCCCCGGGTACTCACGTAACTTCGGTGATATCGAAGCACTCCGAATTCACGGGTTCACAGCAGAGTTTTCATCTTTCCGTGGTCTGTCGATAGACCTAACCTCTTCAACAATGGACTGTGCAAAATGTGCTCCAACTATAGGCGTATAACCAATGAGCAGTTGAAATTTGAGTGTGAGATAATATGTAGATGACATGTAGGTTTAAGCACACACGCACACGCACACACCCACACACATGATACTACTGAGGAGGCTTGCACATTAACCATTTGACAAGTAGAATAGAGTTCGCTGAGCAGGTGCGTGGTCAACACATTGATACAAGCATTTTGTTGCCTCATGCCGTGAACAGCGGATTCTCTTGAACGAGGCCTTCTTGCTGCTCGTTCGCCAGTAATAAAATGTATGATTTGTATCAGTTATGAGGAACACCTGAAGTAATCATGTGTGCGAACGCCCATAGGCCAGTGTGTGTTGAGAAAACAAGGTGAACAATATTGCGTATCTGACTAGCATGCTGATGTGCAGATTCCCAGTAATGTTCTGAAATCCCTTTGTCTAACATATTGAGTACTCTGCGTGCTTATTACTAGCTAGACGCAGACAACTGTATAGTTACCTATCTACATCGCATCGTTCGTGCGTGTCCATCATTGTAATAGATTCGAGCATTCTCACTGTTGCGGTTGAGCGCTAATACCCATCCGCCTCCATTACAGTAACTGCGTATTTGGGTGAATAATTCACGGGGACAAGAGACTTGCAAGATGAGTCCGATTTAATGTATAGTGGAAATGCTCAGCGAGATTATTCGTGTAAACGTAGGAAAATACTAACCACTGAGACAAAGTTAAGCCGAGTAGCACAATATATAAATGAGGGCGATACGAAAGCCTGTAAGCCTTAACCATAGCGGTAGGTTCTCACAACATGTCATCCGGCCTAGCGGCACGTTAACAAGCATGCACTGCTCAACTGGCACTGCAGTACATACCTTGTGCTGGTGACTCTAAACAACTCTAATTGGTTTCGCGGTTGATCGCGCAACACCGGGGTCATATTTCAGATTTCGCAATCCTGTGCCGTTCATCTGGTTTCCCATTACTAAAAAGCGCAAGCCCAAGTACAAAGTCGTAGCAGTGACCAACAATGCTGTGAGGAAAGTTGGATAATCAACCGAATGATGGTGAACAGCCTCGATGGTCGTGGAGTTTATTGTAAACATGTTCGAACAATGGGAAGGTTGCGGAGCCATCGTGACGGTAGTACAATGGTGGAGTACAGCAATGCAAACACAAAAATCACTAACCACATCATGATTGGTTGATGAGACCATTCGGCTCATGAGGATTAATCCCTCTGCCGGATCTGTCTGCTTCGTAGCCGGTGGTTGGAATTTGAGACACGCACATTGATCAACCGGAGTGGGAGTATGATCGGTTAACTCATCACGCCTGTGACTACCCGGATCAATCAAATGGCTGCACTGGGATGAACATGTGCTCCAGCTCTGCCGGCTTATATGAAGCCGCAGACCGCTCGGATGGGAGCACTGAGGATTCATTACAATCTTCCACATAGGCAGTCATGCACTCGAGAGGAATATTGCGTCGCCCGCTTGGTGCAATGACGGACCCAGTTCGGCGTGCGGAGGAATTACGAGTGAGTACACGAGTAAACATTGATGAGAACATGACTTACATCCGTCAATATTTCGATGATGCTTAATAACGTGGCTTATGCACTCGCATTCTAATGATTTGTGCCTTCGCTCACAATCCTCGGTCGTTTTCGCTATTAGGTTACCTTTTAGATTACAACACTTTTCGTGCATACATGTGGATAGAAATAGGTCATTCCAATGGCACGGTTTTCCGTTTCACTACGGATGCATTTGGAACACGTGTGAACCATCGGTATTTTGATGCTCATTCTATGATCTTATCCCAAATATTGCTGGGCTCTCAGTACATGTGTATAGCTGTTGTCCGGGCGCTTTATATCTGCGCATGACGTACCGTGATCTAGGAAGTTATTGAAGAACAAGTTCTCTGTGCTGTCACTATCCTGTGGGTAGTCGAACCACAAACAATCTTCGTGATTGCGGTGGGTGATCCTTTGATCTACTGATACCAATGCACATGACTGACCGTAAGGTGATTGAACCTAACGATTTGGATTTTATCGATATCTCTGTAATATTCAGCAAGCACTTACCTGCATGCGTGTGTGGGTGTCACTAATATCATCGTTAATTCCGGTGTTGAAGCAGTGGGAATAGTTTCCACCTTGATCGATTTCAGTTGCATAGGATGAAAATGAAGCGGAAGCGAGGGCAACGCTTTGCAACCAACCTGCGTGAATTAGTACAGGAGCTTTTAGAAGAAGAAGAAGTAAGTTTCCGGAACTGTCTCTTTATTTCCGTGTGCGCTAAATTCACCATCTAACACTTTGCTGACTGTCACTTGGGAAATCTTCTCAACCTGTTCATTCAACCCCATTTCTCATTGACTTTGTAGCATCTAATGGCTCTTGAGGAAGAACATTCGAATATCTCAGACGACGGGTACACTGTGCTCGGAAGTGTTGCATCGTCGAATGACAACCGACGTGGTAAGTGATGCTTGACATACACTGCATTGATTGTAACTTTCGAAGTTCAACTGAGCAGGGATCAGCTTGTGTTGTAGTTCAGGGTAGAAGATCTTCGTAACTAGTTCTTTGGCACTGATTCCGTTATCCGGACGAAACACATAATGCATTGTCACTGATTAAGCTTTGGTTTAATGAGAATGAATTCCAGTGTGTGATGACTGATTTTGTTGTGATATGGGTTAAGCATTTTCACTAGTGATGAGGCCACTGTTGCACACTGCATTTGGTGTGTGTCGAAAATAGGTGTTCCGATTCGTACGAATCATAAAGCCGGTTGAAATGGGCTGCAGAATGCTGGAATGCGTTGGATGTGTACCCGAGGTGCTGTGGTGGTCACCCATCACATAACAGGTCCTCGAATTTTCAAGCAGTACGATGATGCATTGCGCCGAATTCTCTACGACGGCTTCCACATATGATGGAAGCGTAGCGAAAAGCATCAATCAGTCCATGTCGGCAAAATGAGCGCCACTGCATTTGAAATGCAAAGTTCGGATGTCATTGGAGTTGATGGTGGTGATACTAGTGATACCTGGTGTCCAATGTCCTCCACATATAGGTAGGTACCAGTCGACAAGCTTCTCCTTTCTAAATCTGCACGACTGCTTCCGCTTCTTCGTGTTCGCCCCTATGAACCTCTAGGAAACAGAGTTGTTAGAATCGGAAGGCTTGGAGTATTGTACTCCAACTGTGAAGTTGGGGTCCAGGGGATTGTAAGTAGCATGGGAGTAGAGGTCCACGCTACAGTCTCGTGTTCGAATACATGATTCATACCCAGTGAGATTGCGTTTCTTGCTCACTGGTTGGCCTCTGAGTCGCAAGCTCGAATCCCGTCACTTAGCCAAAATATGTCCACCTCATCACACTGCCCCAATGGTCTCAATCATGCGGCATCTGGGGTTCGCGTTCTGCGTTGTGTTTCTAATCATGGATCATTTTCATTTCAGAGCTCAAATCACAAGTGAAGGGGCCAGCTGAGGAGAATATGGTACACTTCAATGATGATAGTGCTCGATTGCGCGTTGCTTGCGTGTGCCAGCAGGAGCAATTGGAGACGTTGGAATACCATCCGCTTCGGCTGCACCTCCCACGCCTACCCTCCACCAACAGCGCTTTCACGCCTTTCGAATTGAAACGGCGTCAGATGAACAGCCCAATGACACGAGCAAATGAACCAACGTCAAGGCTCCATGCGGAGCAGTTTGACGTCCGTTAGCAGCAGACATCCATATCCGTGGTGCATGGGACCTGTTCCCAGTTACCGAAGCCGACTCAGTCACAACACATCCGGCTTGAGCCCATCTGCGTTGAGAGCCATGCTACCACCATCCTCAGCTTTGATGAGGTCGACTCTTCAAAATGTATGAGATGGGTTCACTGCCACCATTGCTCGTTGAGCGGATCATCATGGATGCATTGTGTCAACACATCAAGGATCCGGATGCCGTATTTGGACCAAGCCACTCTGACAAATCTGAGACTATTCTAACTTAGCAAGTGTGACGAACTGATGTGATGTTTTCAAAACTATTTCCCTTTCGAATTCATGGCAATTAACCTGTTTCCGACATATCCCGTAATGTACAGAATATTGCAATGTATTGCTCGATGTGATTTGCTTTCTCGAATGAAATTACCCACAATCCCTCTTACCTCTGTGCTCATTCGGGGACACACTGAGATGGGGGGGGCGGGGGACGTGTCAATGGTGCATTCATTTCACTTGTGGTGTAGTTGTTACTGATTGGCCAGCTACTGAGTAGGCATGCGGCTCTGTGTACCTATGTGCTCATGCCATACATGGCAACCTCATGAATGATGTGGTGCACAGTGCTTGAGATGATGGATGTCCATTTGACAGAGCGCTGTAGGTATTACATTTCGCACGTCATTGTGGTGGGTATGTTTGTGGGCTACCATTGTTTGATTGAATTAGGATGCGTAAGCATGGTTGATCAAGTATGGATATGCGATCGCTTACAATGTTACGGTGGGATGATGTGGGGGGGGGGGTTGACCGAACATTTTATGTAGACATTGAAGGAACCGGCGTGATCCACGTGTCCGGATGCAATTTCCAAGGAGGATGATTGTTTGTGGCCAGGTGTTGATGATTCAGTAATTCACATAGAGCCGCCGAATTGATTCTGACCCAGTACACGCAATTCACGTTTGACCGAAGTGGTTTGAAGTAGATGTTGGCCGATTCGCAGGAAGAAATCTAGGCTTAGCTAACATATGTGGAGAAGAGTGCATCTGATTTCAGCTTGAACACTGATGCACTCTGTTATAGCCGCAATAGAGCGGCTACTGACAATCATTCAGCGTATCTATTCGCCATGTCCTGATGTGATCAGTAAATCCCATCAACATGTTGCTCGGTGTCGCCATGGAAGTTTGCAAAAAGACGTGAATGTTGCACTGAGTCATGCTGCGCACCAAGTTCCACTTGGATGCGATGTGACGCAGAGCGCTGAACTCCGAAACTAACTCACATGCGCTTTTGTATTCTACTATTCCTCATGTCGTAATGTTTGACACTGGAGACACGATTGGTTGATGTAGACACTCGACTGATTTCGACTAATTCAAGTAGGGCACTCACGACAACCTCCTCTGCAACCTCAGTCGAATCAGTCCGACAGGAATGTGTTATCATGAGTCGGGTGGTGCACGATGGCTGTCCATGAAAGCGGTGCAGTTCGAGAGTCAGAATGGAAAGAGTCCCCACCCAGCCATTTGTTATTCATAAGTATTTGGGTGCATGATGACCGGGATCACCGGTTGGCGTCATATGCCATTACATGTGAGTTCAGCAGTTCAGATCGCATATTTTTCTACTTTCTGCACCCAGTGCGTCTTTTGGCGTGGGTATACATGTTGATTAGAAGCTTCAAACCAACACCTCAGTAGATCGGCCCACTCGGGACTAACAGAATCACAGGAGAATGTGATGGAGCAGTTAAATTAGCGTGTAGAAATAATATCAACCAGATGAGTAGACACATAGCATGTGTCACGACAATGTGGGATCCGATATGATTGGGTGTGATAAAATATTGCAGTAGTTTAGAATAACAGGTAGTGTTATTAATGGGTTAGCTTCTCCGTTCAATACGCACTAGGTGATGCGAATTAACCGGATGTCATAGCCCAGTGGCGTAGTTAAATTCCAAGAAGACGAGATAAAGCAAACGATAAACATTTTTGTTTCTCCACCTGCAAGTGGAA
>CALYDF020006505.1:0-13352 GCA_944474145.2 Dicrocoelium dendriticum
TTATTTTCCGATTCAGAACATCATACATGTTTTAGTTAAGACTGACAAACACAACTCACCAATATCGCAATCTGTTGCAGCTCAGCGAAACCCCCAACCTGAGAGGCTACCTGCTCGAACTGGAGACGCAATATAGCCAAATTGGTTGTGGTCGTAAAGTTTTCTTCTCGTTTGTCCCTGCCTCGAATGCCCTTCCGACCCACGTTATCCTTGCCCCTACATTACCGCTGTTCAAAATCGCCTTGTTGAAACTCTTTCCAACTTGCATTACTTGTTATCGTCTGCTCCATTTGCAGGACGAAATAACGCAAACCAAACCATGTGCTTAATTGCACCTTCTGCAACATGGCGGTAAGGATGCATGCAGACGTGTCCGTATGAGTAGATTGGCGGTATCTAAACTGGATTAACATACCACATCCGTCAAATGAAGCAAAACACGTGTGGGCGTTTTCGTTTACCTTTGTCCTTACGCAATTTCTGAACTATAAGGGCACGCAATACTAATTCGTGTGTGCACTTCCAACTAACCTTATGCCTCTGTGTATTTAACGCGGAAGGAGCTTAAAGCAACGAGTTACTTAATCGATTACCCTTTAACGTTTAATTTTGACTCCGAAGGTCCTATGGGACTTATCAAGCGCATGTAGATTTACCTTTGGTAAATCAGTGTTCATTGTTCAGACTGAGTAGGTTGGCAGGAAGCACATGTAGTCCGATTTTATGCTTTACTCTTCGCGTGTGCTTAGAACTGCCATTAGCCGGCGCCTGTGGTCTTCCGAATAACGCAAACATCCACGATATGTAGGTCGGTTTCACCAATCACCCGGCGCATTCGTAACTCCTCTACAGCATTGTTCATTTCTATTCCGTCCTCTAGAAAGAGGTCTAGTAATAAGTAGAACGGTTTACACTGGAGATGTGGAGCCCGTCTCAGGATGGGTCTGCACTCTTCATTTCCGAATACAATCTTGGGGACGGACTTTGTAGGAATTCCCCTACTTCTTACTGAGACGGAAAGCAGAGAATATTTATTCCCTGTTCGACTGCCTCAAATAGTATAGAAATCCTCCGCACGAGCAGTATTTCTTATCCAACGTTCTCCCCGCTGAGGACTTCCGGTCCGCTTCTGCCACGTTGACGATGGGAAGACAACGGTCACGAGATATTTGAATGCGCTATAGGAGTGGTGCCCTGCGGGATGATGGAGTTTTCCTTATCACTTTCTACATCTAATAAAGTCCGTTGAGAACTATCTTTATTTGTGACTACACAGCTGGAAGCTCAGGTTTATTCAAAGGTTTAGGCTTATTCGTAGTGACATATGTAACTGGACATTGGTAGCACGAAGCCATGCTTGCTTCTGCTTCAGTACGGCCGTCTATGTCTTTATCACAGACTCACTAGGCCGGAAATGTGTCAACGGGCTGAAATGAGAAGTATACTGGCTGAGATCGTCGCGACTTATGGAGCGTCGCTGGAAGACGCGTTCTGCTCTTTCAGCACACCTAGCAAAAGAAACGGAAGCAGGTCTTTCGGGAAGTTATGGTGGTGGACGCAATGCCAATGCAGAGCATCGAAGCAATATCGAGAAATCCATAGCAAAAGCTTGGGTTCCGCATAAGTCTTAAAGAGCGGTTCCGTAAGTTGCGAACAATTCTTTTGACCACATGTTCAGGGTTTGCAGGCAATGCAGTGGATACCCTTAGTCACCACATTTCCACAATGCAACTAGTGTGCGTTACACCTAACCAATTGACCTACGAAAAAGTTTGACAGTGGTCACACTTTGACAAGAGTATTTTGTCAAACATCGGAATTCTCCATCTTTCACTTAAACAGCTGGCTCGGTAAGGCACGGTACAGATTCCAGCTACTGCATAACACTAACAGAGCAATCAATGAAAACAAAGTTTACATATCGCACAGCCCATACTTATTTGTTATAGCTTATGCATTTAAAACTTCGTTCCCAATCCACGTTTACAGCTTTTTCATTTCTAATTTGCCCTGCTTTCCAGGCAATTATTCCATATATTGTACTCGGGCCGCACTCACACAAACATTCAGGACAAGTATGTATGTTTGCTTTCACATCTTTCGTTATACGGTCACTTAGGACTTGGCTTTTAATAGATATTTTCACAATGTGCTTCACAATTAGCCACTTCTTAATAATTATACATACTAAATTATGCATTTTTCAGTAATGCAGGACCTAACCATTTAACGTTGCATTCTGTCGCTTTTTTAGCTTCTATAGGAACACTACTAACATTTCAGTATACAACGTAGCCTAACTACTGATATGTCTAGGGAACACAACATTTAGCTTTGCAGACGGACAACCGGACGTACTTAAAAGCCCGCTAGTAGCGAAGTCGACGGCCCTTACCTCTGGTTCTTGGCCGGGATCGGCGCCGTTTGTTGTAGCAACGGTGAACCGCTGCTGCTTGAGGAAGTTCGGTGGTACAAATGGTACATAGCAACGGTGTAACCTAACAACCTTGTCAAGGGTAACTAGTGCACATTAGTGGAAACACTTCATGAGATGGTTTAGTATAATAGGAGGAAATATAAAGCGCTATGGTTAAGGGTGTCTCTGTAAGATTATTGTTTTAGTTGAGGTGTCCATAGGTGGGGGTGCGGCCACTGCTATGATTGTGGATGCCGGAAAGCTGTTCAGGTCTATTGCTACGATGAAGTGTGCCAGAATTAAAGACTTGGAAGAGCAGTTGGGTCATTTGCAAATCGAAATGGTCACTTGCTTTTTCCGAGTTACATCGGTGTTCGCCGCAGCGTGCGGGCCTGGAAGCGGAAGAAACTTACCCGAGGCAGTTGCTTACTGTTATATCTAATACCATTGTGTACATTGCAAACAGAAAGGAGCTCGTTGGAAACAGTAGGTGTTCATGGTGATCGAGTACCTTAACCAATGCATGTAGGTACAACTGGTATGAATACAAGGCCTTATTCTCCGTGCTTTTGCAAGAGGGTAGGTATGTGGTTGTAAGGTTCTGCATGGTTCACAAGCACGCTTTTAATCTTGGAAACCCGTGTTTATACTCACATAACCGTCGGCTCTCATGGGGACAAGATTGTAATGTTCTAAGGTTGATGGGAAGGTTCCACAACACACTGGATTTGCGACGGTTCATATTCCACCAAACTGGCAAACGTTTCACCGAGCAAAGATCCTATTAATTTGCGGAGACGTCATCAGAGTAAGGCTGCATGTGAGGTTCCAGACGTTGCATTGATGTTAGAAGGTCATGGTGTCTGGCAGTTGGGGCCTGATGGAAGGCGGATTTACTTCGTGTTTCGCTCCTGCCATGGTGCGTCCCACCGTAAAACGATATGTTAAGGCGATTTTGTGGAATGCAGCCCACCAGTTAATTTATGCTGGCTACATCCTGTGGCGTTGCTTGATTGTTGAGGTGAGTGGTCTAAGAATACCATTTTTCTACGCCCTTTGGTCGGATAAAACAACGTACAGTTATAGGCTTGCGCTTGAAGCAATGCTGCAGATGGTGTCCAGCACTAGGCAGTGCCCTGCTGCCGTGGTGAATAAGCATGCCGTGCAGTTGAAGGCCTTCAGTCTTTGGTATAATACAGCAAGGATGTTATTTTGCCATTAGTATGTAAAATGTGACGTCAAGCGCTGTTGCAATCAGTTACGTAGGATGTCATCTGCTCTGAAATTGCAGTTACTGGCGTGGTTGCATAGTCTAATCTACACTTGTGATGTGTGCCAGTCTGATAAGTTAAAAGCCACTGTGCAGTAGTGTAATCCTGAGTGCTACCGGTATTTGTCTGGAACGTGTTTGAAATACGGGACCATTGGGCCGCTCACAGGCAGAATGATGTGCTCTTCGGTTGTCATACAACAAACCAAGTGGCAAATGTAAACGAACCTCGTAAGGCGCATTTGCCAGAGAGTTCCACGCTTCTTAATTTGTTCACCTGTATCGTTGATCGCGTGTGTGGTTGTACGCATAAAATAAACAAGCTCATCAGAAAGCATACCCTAAGCGTGATAGCCATTCCATCGGAAGTCTCGCCTGTGGCCTCTTTGACAAAAACTTAGCGCAGTTGCATCGCACGTCCTTTTAGCCCAGTTTCGTGCTTCCTCTGTTCTGCTCTGCCGTTCACATGGCCCCATTTGGATAGTGTCGTGCCCATCTAATGTTCATCGTGTTTACATCACCCTGGAAAGTGATGTTGAGAGCGAATTTGACTGTCAGTGTAGTTTACCAGGTTATCACATTTGTTATGTTGCTCAGCTTCAGAGCCATTCGACGTATGACATCCTTTATGATTGTCGATGGGTTGTTCCTCGGAAACCTCCCACAGCCATTTCTGACGGTGTAGAAGAGCGTAGTGTGTTGGCTTTCTCGAAATTGTGAGGCTGCGGAAGATGCTGTTGTTGTACACCGTGGCTGGAAACTGTGGAGGTCGCGGAAACTGTTGTCGGACTTTCACGCTCAGTTGTGCCGTTGCGGATTGGAAACTTTTGGCTGCATTAAGCGTCTTTAAAATGCTGGGCTCATTGATGTCAAAAGAAGACCAGTTTCAACTGTATTCTTGCAACTTTAAGTGGCCTGTATGGCTTTCTCTGCGCATTGAGGCTAACATACACCTATTATGCGGTGTAGCAGCGCCGGAATTCTCACCTGAGCATGCGGCCGTCGATGTGTCTACTGTGCCTGAAGGTACCATTGCGCAGCACTTGCAATTAACCGATGGGCGTAATTTGGACCACTTGACTTCAAACCAAGTAACCTGCCCCTCTGGTTCCGCCCCCGGGACTGCAAAACGGACATCGCCACCGAATTGTGGTGTTACGGAGGTGAGTCCTATTAGAAGTGCTCTTTTTGAATCGGAATTTTTTATATTGCACGTCATAACTTCCTAATACCGGGGCTCCGGTACACACAAGCGCGGCACTCAGTGAACTGTTTCGGAGTCGTGTACGGTATTTGTCAGCGGGCGGATGACATCGCAGGTCCTAGTGGCGCTGTTGATTGGGTTATGTGTGATGTGTGTACCCGTAGACACCATGCACCCTGTGTTGGCTACCAGGGTGACCCGGCTTTTGTCTGTTTTTGTGTGCTAACTAGTGCGTGCAATATTTGTGTCCAAAACGCTTTGGAGAGTTATATTGCAATACTTTTGTCCTATGCAGTTTATTTATGCCTTGTCTGATGTATCCGCGATTGATGACAATTTCCGTTAGTGCAATTCAGCATTTCTGATACGTAACCGTTGCAATGTTGCTATTCCCTGTGTACTACTTGTACAGTTCAATTTTGTGGCTTTTCCTTTTTTAGTCTGGATATATTTCCCAACATCCATGCCCGGATCTTCCGCGTAGACAACTGTATTTTTTGTAATGAACTCCTTTTCGTCGGTTATAGGTCATTCTCGTGCTGGTAAGTTAGGTATGCAATACGCCGATCATCACCAGCATTGGTGGCACAAGGGCCAATGGAGGTAATTGTTCCTCGTCCTTCAAGTGCAGTTGGTACCGGAACGACGGGCTAATCTTGCGAATTGTCCTTCTTTTGATTATCATTGAATAGGGACTCGGTATGTCTATGTGAAATGTAAAATTTCTAAGGCAAAGACAGCATCACATCCAACCCAAACAACTATTGCGGACATTTTCCGGCCCAGCGGTCACTCGCAGGCCTGTTTATGTGAAGTAAACAAATGAAGGGGAAGCTAAGAAAACAAGAGGAGCAATGTCAGTTACCTACCAAGAATACGAAACTGAGAGGAAATGCAAACATTTGAAGGAAAGTACATTGGGAATTTTGAGAGCATAAGGAAGATTCTTTGTCAGCTCCAGCGATTCACTGTCACTACAAGGTGGGTGCTTGCTGTTGGGAAACCTTGCTCCTTTGGAGCGCAGTACCTTGGAAGTAAACGCAGCAGGACCCTCTATGGTTGTCACAAGGGTGTGCAGCAATAGCTTGTAACGTTCTTCCATCTGCAAGCCAATGATGTGTTTTGGCAGACTATTCTGCTAGTTTAGCACTCCGGAAGCGAGGGCAGCTTCGGACGGGCGCGACATTTTCTCAGCTTAAGTAAATTCCATTTGTGGCGGCGTGTGGTGCCTACAACTAGATTGAATAATTGCTGCAGCGCACTTACAAGCTCTTCCCTTGGACTGCGTCTGGGATGGAGGAGACTCCTGAACAAGGGCGATGTGCCATGGAGAACCGGTTCAGACCTTAAGTCAAATAGTGTAGAGGAGATCACGAAGCTGATATATATTTTTAACCGCTCTTCCGTACGTTCTGTGTCGGATCGTGTTCAGAGTTCGTAAAGCGGCAAGCGGCTGGGAGGCCACATTCTAGGATTGCACGGACATGCGCCACGAACAGATTCTGCAGAGCACCGAGTACAGGATGACGTTCGCAAAACCCTGAGCACACGTTTGCTTGCCGCAACCTACTTTGCGCTTCAGGTAAGGCGTTGAGATCCTGCGCCAGGGCTACTCCCACTTCCTTCTCATGTGTGAGACTTGAGGAGATACCCTCCAATATCCTATGCACTGAAAGGCTCTGTCACCAATCGAGATAACGGCACATTTGTCACGCTTTAGCGGGATTCGCCACTCAAAGGTCCAGTTCAGAATCTGGTCAAAGGAAGCTTAGATTCTGTCGGCATCCTCGAGGCAAGGTGTACCAGACCACCTCTTTTGGTCATCAGCGTATACTGGACAGTGGGTTTGTAGTGCCGCTGGAAGGTCTTTGATATACAAGGTAAAGCGCTGTGGTCTAAGGACGGAGCATTACGGAACACTAGTGGTCTTAAGCACAGGGGCAGTTAATTTTTTGGTCACCTTCGCTTGACTGTTTAGCGCTTCCAGGAAGACTACTGGACGTTCGCTTTATGCTTGGAGTCCAATGATCCTACTTTTAAGGACATACGCGATTCGCTCTTGAGTACACGGTTGCTTATTCGCCGTTGCATTTGACGTTTTTCCTTCAGTTGGTTGGCTCAAGTGTACGTTAGTAGCTTCCCTTCATTTTGCCTTCAAACTATACCAGCAACTGTGACTTCGTGTACACAAGTCTCCTTCTGGCTCATCTTAGACTTCTTCTTGCGGTTGTGGGGTGAAGGCGTCAGCGGCGACACAATACCATCCATGATCAATCTGTAAGCGCAAGAATCTAGTGGTTGTCCTATCAGCGATTTGACTTGTTAGCAAAGTTTTTCAGTAAACTTGCGTGTCCAACTCGGCCATTCTATGAGATTTTAAGGGTAAAGCCTTTCATCTGTAACACATTAGCGCCTTCCTTGACCAACACATCGGCAAACACAACTCAAAGAGTTTACTGGTACACAAAAGTTAAAATTAGATACAAAAGTACGCAGGTAATTAAAGTACTAAGAAAAATTTGCGGTGGACATGAAATACAGAAGGGGATTTCGAATCGAGCTGTGAGGTCAATTACTCTCCGTCTGTCTGCAAGTAGCCACATACACGTAAAAATCGCATTGCTGCCTGGGTTCATTCACATTGGGAGACCATAGTACTGACCAACAGCGTTCCATTCCCGCCACATGTATTGAAAGCCATCGCCACATTATGAGGAAACTTGTACTTTTCTCTCTTGCTTCAATACTACTTGTGCAACCGTGTTACCATTCGAAGCTGAGTGTCCAACCTCTACAACAGAGGAACAAGCAACCATGAGATAAATGTATGTCAGAAAGTTGTAAGAAGTATTATGGTAACAATAAGTATAGTGTGTTCTCGGTTGCGAAGTGCATTTGGCTTTTGCTCCTAAAGCCAATGCAGTGGTGGACTTGAAAAATTGAAAAAGCCGTAGAAGTACGCGATCATGGGAAGTGAGAAGATCAAACCGAAGCTACGTGACACAAACGCAGGCGATCAAATTAATGCAACTAGTGCCATCATGTAAACACTCACTTGAATGAACAGATTTGAGATGTTTTCGCATATAACACTTGGCTGAAAACGATTTAAAACACTGTTTGCATGTAAAGGGGCGCTGTGCTGAATTGAGGAACAGAAAGTGAACAGATACCGATGAAGCTCAACGTGGACAAGCTATAAAACGGACGATTTGTTAGAATATGAACACACTAATGTATTTGCCATGAAAACTAAAGCGTGCTGGTGTAGGGCCAATTTGGAACTGGAAACATTTCATACCATATGTCAATACACCTCAGCTATTGGAGATGAATAGCTAACGGACACGGTGCCTGTCGCCTACCGTCAATAACTGTTTCATTCCAACAGTATAGGTCGGCCAATGTGCATTAGATCTTATTACTGTTTTAAGAGCATATGGATGAAAGATACCTCAGCGGGACCATACTGCTAATCAGGACAAAATACAACTGTGGCAGACGGATGACTATGTTCGATGAGATAAATTGTTGAATTTGATCCACTCGCATCTTATACTGTTCATCTGTTCACCGATTGAGCACAGCAAATACATGTTTCCATCGTGAACTAATACTTCCCCTTCAGACTTGGTAAACATACCGCGTATTCCAATTTGTCATCCCTACCCCACTTCGAGTGCTTTCAGTGCCGCCACAAGCATCAGAATCACTTAATTCCCACGAACACTGTGCTTCGTGTATTTTAAAATTATGACGAAATTCCGTGTGGGCCTTTCTACGCAACCCTGTGTGTGTGTCCTCGATCCCAATTATGATTCCATAACTCAAGTGTCAATTTCGTCCTACGATCACGGTCATTAAGCCGGCAAGCACGCTAATAAATAGATTCACCACCGTACCTGTTTCGCTGATCATCTATTAACAATGGGGGACATCTGGCATTTTACCTATCCCTTCGAGCTGTATGGACACTTACGAGAGTACTGCTTATGATCTTGACATTGCAAGTTGGATAGTCGGTGAAACTACACCGTCTGAACATCTACACGAGTGTGGATCATGGTTGTCACATCAGACGCTGCAAACCACCGTAGCTTTGGAGACTCACACTGTTGGAACATAAAAATGGGTGGAGATGGTACGCGCAACCTACTCCGTCGCCCACTGCTCAATTTGTCATACAAAACGCGGTGTACTGAAGCGCCATTACCGTGTGTACGTGTCACCAGAAGCAACAATCGTGGCCTTTCTGAACGAAAGGAGAGCAGCTGTTATGGAATTGCGTTGAACGCTCACATTGTTAAGGTTCGCACCGAAGTAGTGCCGTGTGCTCAATACCATTCAACTAACCCTACTACTCATCTAAACAAAATTACTAAGCACAGTTGGATCAGGAGACCATGTGTGGTGGATGAGTCCAAATGCCACGAACCCACCTATGAATCACTAACGACGATAAAGCTTCTAGTTGTATAGCTGGGAGTCACATGGAAACTCACAAACGAAGCTGCAACTGACCCAACCATACACCGGGGTAGAATTACGGCTTGGTGCCTGAATGACAAACCTTAAGAATTTGGACAATACCTTGCATCTAAAGCAGTGGATGTGCCTTTTGACTTCAAACTGCATAGTACTATTCAAAGGCTAGACCGATACGACACCGCTTCTAGTACTGACGGCACAGCCACTAGAAGTAGCGGATCGGTTCACGTATAATGGCAGCTATGTCACCGAAGTGGCCATCACTCGACATTTTATTTCGCGTTTCATCGAAGCCCTGTGCCTTTACAGATGCTCCACCATCTAAAGAGAGAGTGGAATATCAGCCTGTCAGGGAAAGATAAGGTGTATCACTGCGATAAGACAGGTGTTATCGCGTAGATCAGAAAGCTGGTAATGTCACATTGAAAACATGAAATGGCTAGCCTCGTTTGACCACCGGTGCTCGTGGTATTTAGCACACATCTGGTGAGAACCTGGTGAGGATCGCTGTTCGTCAGTTGGTTTTTGTCATGTTTTCCTCTAGTGTCTCGCTGGAGTATCTGATGTAACGTGTTACGTGTCCTCCGCATGCCCACTGAACATCTACTTTGATGTGCAAAATGCGCTGGCGCTGAAATCTGTTGGCAGCGAATTTAAGGTGTCTAGTTAGAGATTTAGCGTTAGGGCATGAAGAAGTTGGCTAGGAGACCTAGCCAGACCGCTGTGTGCTGTTTTCGTGAATGGGCCATCCGGATGATCCACATAAGTGGTTTGGGACTTGATCGGACATGGCGCGGTCGCTTAGTCAGTGATCCACCTACATCAGGCTTCCTGCATCTAAATGGCAACGTTCCGAGCAGATTAGCTTTACGCTTGTCCTATACTTCCACATCCTGGTACCAAAAGTTCACTACATCTCAGAAATACTACACAAAACGACGCATCTCGAACTTATTCGGTTTCATCAGTTGAAGATAGCGCACCTGGAAACAGGGACCGTTAGAAAGTCAGCGGTGACCATTGCCTCTTTAACGAAAGGCCCACGAAGTGTAAAGCTTTGCAGAACCGGAGACAGATGTCACCTACCATATAACCAAGTGCAGAGTCAAACGAATAGATTCGCTAGCTAGGTATCATGGTATCAAGTTGTAGAACTGAACAATCACTAAAAAATGTTCTTAAGCAGTAAGATCACTTTCAGATAGTTCAGCATGGTTACACTCAGTCCGCAGGCTTAGACTATTCTGCAAAAGCACCATACGCCGACATGTCAACCTATTGGGTTTGGTCAGTGGTGCGTATTCCTGCGGACTTCTGTCGGGTTCCGCCCCCATGACTTCTGAATGCCAGCAGCTAGTGCCACTTCGCCATGATTGATAGTAGCGGACCTGCATGATTGACAATTGACTATTATATGGCACGGCTCATCTTCCACTGCCGTACCAATTAGGAACTGTGCAGAGGACAGTGGCTGACCTGACGAGCTAGGACTTCCGCATAGCACCTCGACACGGTACAATGACTTGAAAGATATACGGACAGAAGTTTTATGTGAATGCAACCAGGGTTGATTCCACCGAAAGCACGCGATATCAACGAAGGTGGTATGACGCAAAGGATACAAATAAAGCTAAATGCGCATTACCATATTCAGACTCACTCGAATGAGCAGATATGAGGTGTGTTTGCAAACTATTTTTCGAAGAAAATGATCTGCCACAGTGTTCACACGTGCAGAGTTTTTGCTCTGCAGTAGGAAACAGAAGCAATCAGTTACAGGTGCATCCCACAGGGGAAACTAACAAAAATAACGAGAGATTCATTAGAACGTGTGCACCAGTTACCGTGCAATAGAGGTAATTATGGCCCCAAATTCGAGGATTCGCCGTGTAAAACAAGAGCGTAGTGCTCGAGGATTACGTAACATGGAAGACAAGAAGAAGGTAAAGAGTGCGAATAGGTCATCGGTGACTGTGATGACATATAAACGGTAGATACCAAATGAGATATCCAATATTCTTGTTCCGATGTGTCATGCAAAGAGCGAAAAGTAAAGAGATCCAATGGAACGACATCTACACTCATAAGACAATGCAATCAGCACAGTTGGAATCAGGAGTGAAACAAGTGCTAATAGTCTTTTAGAAGCTGCCGATTATTTTCGTAAGAGTATGTACCGCAGAAAGCCGAGAAACAATCTTGCAACAAGCGATCGAATATCACACTACACGGTGGCCCAAAGAAACTTTAAGAGGTGAGCTACACAACTCGTTCCTAAGGAAAGATTAACTATCGGTCGTTAACGGATGCTTGTTGAACTCCGCCTAAAATTCCACGACAGTTCCGTCGGGGTCATCCTGGTATCGGAGGGATGAAAATGATTGCGTGAATTTTCGTTCATTCGCTAAACATCGACGCAGGGCATTACCAGTTGGTGAAGATCCGTGCAAGCTGTGTGTAAAATGCGTGATTATTAATAAGTCACCCAAAAAACAGAATCATCTTAGCCATCAGTGACAAAAACCTGGCAACGCATACATGCCGATTTCGTTGGTCCTGTGAACGAACAGCAGTTCTTGATGGTTGTGGAATTTTTCAGCAAATGTTTCGCAGGAGCATGCAAAAATTAGTGCAACCACCAAAGTACTGAGAGGTCATTCCAGCCAGCATGGAGTATCGGAGACTTTGATCACAGACAATGTTTCGCAATTCAGCACCTTGCAGCTTGATGAATACTGCGCGCAGTTCGGTATTACATTTTTGCGTCGTTTCATCCGCAATCCAGTAGACAAGCGGAATGTTTTGCCGACAGGATCAACGGGTATTACTGAAAATGATGAGGGGAAGAGACTATAAATCGGTCCCTGGCCTTCCGGTGCCAAAAGTGTCACCCGCAGAGCCTCACATGGGAAGGAAAATTTGAATTGTTAATTGGATGCTTTTGCTGAGGAGTACTGTTTCGCAATGGAGAAGTGGATTTACAATACAAGGAAATAGAACCCAAAAACCTCGGGTATTGGTCAGAGATAATGGAATGGGGAAACTATTATGGACAAGAGACTGGATTCAGAGTAGAATAGGAAAAGTGATCTAAAAAATCAAAGGTGATTTAATTTGGACCAGACACGCGAATCAGTTGAAATCGCAATTTTTTATTTGTTCTCCAAGCTTGGCTGTTTTGTCGCAAATGTTTCACCACTATGCGAGGTGGCATCCTCAGTGCAGTGATATGCGGCGTGAAATCTTACTGAATGAATCCTCCATCCATGGTTCGACCTGCAGCTGAGGTTTGAAAGTGGCAGTGTCGATTCACGTCCCGTGACCTCTACCCACTTTCCCCAAAGCTAAACTCGGCGCCCAAGTTGTTCTGCCTTGAACCGCGTGACAAAATGTATTTTATTTCTTTCTGTCGGAGTGGTTCGTATATTGTATCGATGTCCAAGCGCATGTTGGTTGAATGTTTCGTTGAGAACCAAGCTTCCAACTTCGCAGCTGACAAACAAAGTAAACAAAACATTGAAGCAACTTCATGAATTGAAGCAAATCACGAACGAAGAATGCAATAGGATGAGAGCCCGCGACCCAAACATCGCGCAATTCTACGGACTCCCAAAGGTGCACAAAGATGATGCACCGTTGCGGCCTGTAGCGCCCAAAAAGATAACTCTTATCTTTCGTGTACAATTTACTTGTTGACCGATTGTACATTACTCCTTCTTGTTTTAATCTTACAACCGGCTCGACACACAACTGCTTTGTAAGTCCCCGCGCTCACGTGTACGCTCTTGCCTCGCTTCATCCGTCCGTTTCTTGTTCTAGCCCATCGAATACAGTCCGCTGTGTCCGACTCCCATTGCCTTCTGATATCCGCGCTTAATTACGCGCATCGTCTCGGACTAGTATTAACTAGTCCTACAAATTGGTGACCCCGATTCGCACGCGCGAATTCAACATTTTTTCTCGTTTGTATTTTT
>CALYDF020006506.1:0-13352 GCA_944474145.2 Dicrocoelium dendriticum
TATGTCTGTATTTGGAAACATCCATGTTGTGTGATTAGGTAACTGTGACTCTGTGTGTGTTTTTGTTCGTTGGGTTCGCCATTAAAGGGGAAAATCAATGGACCGCTTCATATTGGATATTGTTCGTGATGTGTGAATTATCCTCCGGAAAAGGGAAGAGGCAGTGACTTTATTTAGTGGCGAGTCACATCCGCCACGTCACAGTGTTGTTAAACGGATATCTGTGGTATTTATAGGGAATACGCTTGCCAGGCGAAATCCCACCACATCCTGGAACACTGCCGCCGAACCATTTGCTAGAACGGGATTTACCCGAACCACCCAGCTGGCACCACGAGGAGGTTGTTCGGCTAGTCAGGTCCGAGGAACTCAGTGTTATCATTCGACAGGCATCCTAGTGACAATCCATTGTACCGCTCAACTGACGCTTGCCGAGAAAAATTGTGGCGCTTCCTCTTGAGAGCTCAGCTTTTCCCGAATTCCCCTTAATAGAAAAGCATAGACGCATTAACGCTCCGTCCACCGCCACTGACTGCATCTTATTTCAAATTCACAAATATGGTGATATGCATACTTTGTAAAGACAACGTTATAAAATACAGACCAAGAAACCTAAAGCATATATGCATGCCTCGCAATGCGTTCCCTATCATCTTGCAGCTAGGGTTCCCGCTGATTACTTCCTTGTACCCAGCGACGTAGATTGCGGCCACCCACGAGCTCTGTAGATCCCAGTATTTGTTTGACAATATTAGCCTCTTTGGAGAAAGGTGTGGTAAGGGATAAAGCTACAGAGCCAATAACCATCAGGGAATTTTGGGTTAGTCTAATATAGTATACCGGAAAACACGTCCTTGCCGTATTTTGCAACACTGTGTTACCGTTTTTGAAACTTCCAAAAGGTCTACTCGTTCCACTGAGAACCATTCCGTTGACACAAAACATATTGTCACGTAACTTGATGCATCACTGCTCACTCTGTTGGATTCGCATCCCATTTTGTGGCCTGCGCAATACACTTTGTGTTTCATCTCCTCCAGCTTCGATACTGTCGCTATCTGACACGACTCGTATGTGCCAACTATTACCGGCTAACATCCCAGGCGCCACCAAAATTTGGTGCCCCCGGCCCAGACGACATCGCTTGCTATTTTGAATTTTTCTAGTGAGCACCTTCCACCGATTTTTTCCTAATTACCTGGGATCATACTGATTTCTCAGCTATAACAACCTTTATTCGCTTTTGAAGTGGGTTAACTAGAAGATGACCAAAATCCATACGCGGTTAGCGTCGTTGCGCCTGTCATGGTTATTCGTGTTTCGTTAGACCACACACATTGAGAGAATGAGACCCTGTTATGGTTTTTATACCTAGTTACCGTATTTTTCGTCCATAATACTTCTGCTTTTTCATGTATAACTAGAGTTCAACGTGCATTCCTTACCCACTGGCAGTAAGAGACATCCTATTTTGTCCCCCTCCTTTAATTAAATGCCCGACTCTTAAATCGCTGTGCTTCAGCGAAGCAGGCCTTTTAACAAGGGCTTTCTACAGCAACTAGTTACTGTGGTGCAACTAGGAGAACTGATGTTCTCAGCCTTGCAACAAGAAATTCAACAGATTGTTGGCATATCCAACGTATGTGTACGGATTCTCCGCAAGCTGTACATGCAACGCCTTCCTGTTAGCACGCAGGCTATACTCGCTGTAACAGGTGAACCACCATTCCGCTTTCGATAAATATTCACCGCGGGAAACAAGACACCTAGACTTTGTTACGCCGTTCACCGCTGGTATGCTTCATGCATCAGGTGTCGACAATACCGTCGCCGACGCACTTTCACGCGTCAACCTCACTCTACACTCTCCGCCTGATGTAGTCCTTGCCACTAATGCACCGATTCAGACTGATGAGGAAGACATACAGCGTTCTCTGCAGTCCACTTCGGTGCATTTGCAACCCGTTCCTCTCAACAGCACAGAAGGAAGCATGCTGTGACACTCCCATAGGTTTTCAAAGACCCCTCGTGACCGCCTCCTTCAGGCGAACGTTCTTTGAAGCAATCCACGTACAATCACATACCGGTATCCGGGCAGCTTTGAAACTGGCCACCGCAGGGTACGTAACTGTGCGCGCAATGCCAAACCTCGAACCCGCCTGGTCACACTTGCTGTCCACTGGGTTCATTTCCCGCCACGGACTCTCGGTTCCCGCATGTACACGTAAGCCTAGTGGGTCCCTTACCTCCTTCACGCGAATTTGAATATTTCCTACATGTGGCGACAGCTTCACCAGTTGGCCGAAAGCCGTTCCCGTAACAGACTGTACAACTGTGACTTTTAACTTAGACTTCTACTTACCCTATGGTTGCCCAACCACCGTTACAACCGACCGAGGAGCACCTTTCGAATCTACGCAATGCGATACGTACTGCAACGATTAGAATCCTGCGGCAGTGATAACGCAGAGTGGCACCCAGCATCCATCGGTTTAGCTGAACGATGACATGGATAGCTACAATCCTCGATCGGCTTCTCCTCCGACCCTAGCTAAAGCAAGTGCTTTTCGCCCGTACTATTAGTTATTCGCAGCAGCATCAAAGCTGACTTGCAACGTGCACCGGCAAAGCTGGTTTACGGCAGGTAGCTAACGTCGCCTGGAGAATTCGTTTTGCATCCTGCGTCCACGTGTCTGCCTCCGCCGAACGTTGCATCCTCCCTATCTCAACGCATGCATTCACCAACCCGACCCTGCCCCGTGTACAGACTATAGATTTGCAACGGCAGAGCAGACGCTCTACGTACCAGCCATGTGCTGCAATTCATCCGCGCTATGTGCAAATAACGCAGTCATCAGCGAACAGCAACATACGGATAGTTGTCTTACAGATTAGAGTTCTCGCACCGAAACAACGGATGTTCAGAAACCCACCATCAATACGGTGCTCCACAAGAACACTGTAAGCACAAGCGGCATTAAAAGCACAAGACATCATTGCATGAAGATAAATATTAAACAGAACAGGAGCTAAGACAGCCTTGCTTCACACCAGAGACAACTGCAAAGTCATCCGAGGTCTGTCCACTCACCTGCACCTCCGCTAGCATACCATTGTGCAGACATTCAATTAAACTTACAAACTTACGCGGGCAACCAAACTTGTCCAACACCAGCCACAATGCCTCGCGCTTTACCGTATCAAATGCTTTGGTGAAATCAAAAAAAGCGAGTACAACGGCTGGTGTTGTTCTCTACACTTCTCCTACAACTGACGAGCCGTAAACACCATACCTATAGTGCTGCGACCCGATTGCAATCCACATTGCTCTGCCGCCACGTTAGGTTGCACAACCTAACGGACAACGCGGTTGAGTAGGATTCGGACAATCACCTTGCCCACACAATTTAGCAAGTTGATGTTCCGATAATTAGTGTAACATTGCTTGCTCCCTTTGTCCTTGTACAGTGGTAGCACAAGGGCATTCTTCAGCTCAGGAGGAACCTCATCCTCAATCCACATGCGTTGCACCAAGTAGTGCAGCGCAGTCACCAACGCGGGTCCGCTGTGCTTCAATACTTTAGGCGGGATCCCGTCGGCATCGGCACACTTGCCGTTTCACAGCTGAGCAAGTGCTCTCTGAGTCTCATCCAGTGTCGGCATGTCCGCTAGATGCGCCTTCATATCGCGCTGCTTCAGACAGTTCAAAGTAGGCCAAGCTATCTCTGAACAGTTGTTCAAGAGACAGTCAAAGTCCTTTCGCCAGATCTGTATTATGTCTGCAGTTTATGTGCAGGTAACGCCTGAGCTACCATCGATCAGCGTCCTCAGCGACTCCAACCTCGGTCCATACATTGCCTTCAAAGAGTCAAAGAATTCCTTGTGTTGGCGACGTTCGGCGTAGCAGTCCATCTGCTTCGCCTTCTCCGTCCTCCATGCATTTTTTATGCGACGGAACTCTCGGGTCAGCTTGTCACGCTGTTGTTAACCCCCCTGAGACTTCCTCGTCATCAGATCCCATTGAGTCCATTTGCCAGAGACTGTCCATGCTCGAACTCGCCGTTAAGAGAGCACGTCGCCCCCGCAGTCGAAGTTTTGGATCCACTTCGAGAAGCAGAAACAGACACGCTAGGAACACTGGACAGCATATATGCTATTATCATCGACTTTTGGTGATGCTGCTAAAAATTGTCATTCTGGTTGCTCGCATCCGAAAGCCTTCCACAAGGTTCAACAGGGAAACGCCCCAGCCAGCCAGTAATGGCGACGACTTCGGCTGGCCGATCTTCTAGTCGCCTGCTTTTTGTCCGTCTTTCCACAACCAACCTTTCATTCTTGGTTGACACTGGAGCTGAGGTCAGCGTTCTGCCTCGTGGAATGGAAAAACGCTACCTCATTCCCACAGGACTCTCCAGGCGGCTAATAACACGAGAATCCAGACCTACGGTCAGAAGTTGCTTACTCTCGATCTTGGTCTTCGACGAGCACTTTCTTTCATTTTCCTGATCGCAGATGTACAACGCTCTATCATTGGTGTCGATTTCCTCACCCGATTTGGTCTCATTGTCGACTTACGTAACAGAAAACTTCGTGATAGTATCACCACCCTCACCACTCCGGGCAGAGCCACTTCGATCAGCTCGATCGGACTTCGCATGACTCTACCTACTAACACTGTGTTCACCGAGTTATTCCAACAGTTCCCCACGTAGTATCCGCCGTTCAATAATTGTCCAGCACCTAAACACGAGATTGTGCACTACATCGTCACTCATGGACCACCGGTCACGTCTCGACCACGCCGACTACCACCCGATAAACTGGCCAACGCCAAAGCCGAGTATGAGCACATGCTCCGTCTTGGTATCGTCCGGCCTTTTAATAGCCCATGGTCTTCACCTTTGCACATGGTCCCCAAAAAGTCTCGTGGAGATTGGCGACCTTGTGGTGATTACCGTCAGCTTAATAATGTCACTGTCCCTGACAGGTATCCGGTACCACATATTCACGACTTTTCTATTTGCCTAGACGGCAAAGCAATTTTCTCTAAGATTGACTTGGTCCGGGCATATTACCAAATTCCTGTCGCCCCTGATGATATTCCCAAGACAGCTATAACCACCCCCTTCGGTCTTTTTGAATTTGTCCGTATGCCTTTTGGACTACGAAACGCCGCACAAACATTTCAACGATTCATTGACCAGGTTCTCCGCGGACTTGATTTCGTTTTTGCTTATATCGACGACATTCTCGTGGCCAGCTCTAACCACGAAGAACATCTTTTTGATCTTCGCCAAATCTTTGAGCGTTTTATCACTATGGCGTTACCATCAACGTGGACAAATGTGTCTTTGGCCAGTCCAGTGTTGATTTCCTCGGTCATCGAATCGATCGCACCGGAATTAGTCCACTCTCGGAGAAAACAAAAGCAATTACGGAGTAACCGATGCCACAGTCCTACAAAAGCCTGCGCCGTTTCCTCGGTATGTTGAATTATTACGGCCGCTTTATACCTGATTGCTCTAAACTGCCTCAATTTTTAACCGACTTGCTTAAAGGAAAGACTCGAAAATTCAAACCCACAGACGAAGCAATAGACGCTTTCGACAAGATTAAATATGCTTTGTCTAATGTCACAGTGTTGAGCCATCTACGCACTAATGTTAATACACCTCTCATTCTTAAAACTGATTCGTCACAAACCGCAGTTGGAGCCGTTCTGCAGCAACTCATCAATGGTCATCCCGAACCACAATCCTTTTTTTCCCGCAAATTACAACCCGCACAAACTAGGTATAGTACCTTCGGAAGAGAATTTTTGGCTATCTATCTCGCCATTAAACACTTTCGACACCTCCTCGAAGGTTGTTCTTTCTAACTGATCATAAGCCACTTGTTTTTGCCTTTCGGGGTTCTTCGGACCGTTTTCCCCTTGTGAAACCCGACATCTTGATTACATATCGCAGTTCTCTACGGACATCCGTCATATAGACGCCGCTGATAACGTGGTAGCCGACGCAATGTCCCGGATTGGAATACAGGAACTTTCACGTCCGACCTTTGATCTAGAGGAAATCGCTGCGCATCAGGAGGGAGATTCTGAGTTCATGCAAATGAAATCAAACCCTTCGATCAAACTTACCCTTCTGCCGCTTCTTAACTCTGACTCCAAAGTTCATTGTGACATGTCTACGGGTAAGCCCCGACCCTACGTTCCCCAACGTTACCGCCGAGTCCTTTTCGATCACTTCCAAGGCTCCTCACACCCAGGCATTCGGGCTACTGTTAAGCTGATCATAGATCGCTTTGTTTGGCCCAATATGCGCTCTGACATTCAACAGTGGGCAAAGCACTGTGTTACTTGTCAGACCAGCAAGATCCATCGCCATACAATCACTGTCCCTGGCACCTTTTCATCCCAGGATGCTCGCTTCAGGCATGTCCATTTGGATATCGTTGACCCTTTGCCCCCTTCCAATAGTTTTCAATACTTGCTGACATGTGTTGATAAATTTACACGTTGGCCGCATGCAGAGCCATTACGGGACGTTTCCAATGAAACAGTAGCGCGGACCTTCATGGAAACCTGGATTTCGTTCTTTGGCACACCTGCTACTATCACGACAGACAGAGGTCCGCAGTTCACTTCTTCATTGTTTCGTGACCTAAGTCGTTTGCTCGGTTGTTCTCACATACGCACAACCGCTTACCATCCCGCTGCCAATGGTTTGGTCGAACGCTTCCATCGCCAACTGAAAGCTTCGATTACTGCTTCTCAGTCGAGCACGCAATGGTCGGAGCGTTTCCCAATAATCCTACTTGGCATGCGTAACACGGTCAAGGAAGACATAGGCTGTTGCCCTGCTGAGTTAGTTTTTGGCACGCCACTTAGACTTCCTGGAGAAATGGTGTTGGATTCAAGGGTCACTGAAGAAATGGAGAAATGGATCCTACATCCTATGCCACACACCTGAGGAGACATTTCAGCTTGGTACGCCCAACACCTCCACGACTCACGCTTCGTAACCCACAGGTCCATCCTGATCTTCGCGATTGTCACTACGTTCTTGTGGGCATCGATACTGTTCGTAAACCTCTGACGCCACCCTACAAAGGTCCTTACAAGATTATCGACCGCAAGGACAAGTATTTTGTGTTGGACCGAAATGGCTGTAAAGACTCTGTAAGCATCGATCGTTTGAAACCTGCTTACATCGAACTTCTTCCGTCTCAACAATCTTCAGACGCATCTGTTCCCGATGATGATCCATCGCCGAGCACTCCTCCTACACAGCCTATGTGTGATCCCAGTGTCCTTTCTTCGCAACCCCCTGCAACCCCCTCTGCAACCACTCACACACACAAACGCACACGTTTTGGTCGTACGGTGATTCTTCCTTCTAAACTAGCGTTTTACAATCAGTGAGGCGTACATTTCGAGCATTCGCTTGCCCACTCACGCCCTAGGGGGAGTCCTGTAGTGTTTATAGCTTTTTCACTTTTTGCGCTTTTCTCATTTCGTTTTCCTATGCGTCTTGTACAGTTGTTTTAATTCACTGTTTATATATACACACAATTCTCGACCTCGAACGGCGCATTCTGTTTTGCTTCGGCGGCGTGTTGCGATCGCTTTGTTTGTGTGCTTGGAAAGTCAGCTTCGCGGAACCGACACTGGAATAATGCATCAGGGAATGTGCAATATCAGTGAAGTTAGTCCGACCGTCATTACCGAAGGTCAGCGTGTTGATACTTTTATCTGACACTAATCTTTTCCTTCCTGTGCGGTAGTTGAAGACTAGGTCTAACTCCACTACACCCACATCCCACTCATCAAACGACGGGTGACACTGGCGTAGCCTGCTTGGATAGATCATACGGGGAAATACCTGCTCAGGAAGCGCTCTAAATGCTGGCGAACTTACCAAGCGGTTTCATCAACCAGCACCTACGAAAGCTATCAAGCGATTAGAAACAAATGTAAACAATATCTTAGAACTCTTTGACTTCCGTACGAGGAGGATTTGGCTAACACAGCCGTAACAAATTCAAAGTTGTTTGCTTACGTAAAGAGACGCAGTGGTACAAACTCGTCTATACCGGCTTTACTACGAGCGGACGGGACCCATGGGCATGGTTGGCGGCATCCGGTTTCTGATTTGCCAGACACTGTGGCCAGCCGCAAAACACCTGCGCCTACAGAGGGACCATGGATGGCTTGCGCTGCACCAACCACAGTTCCATCCACACACCCCATATCCAGTGTAAACCCGAAGGAATGAGACCGGGAGGCATGCGGATGGAAGCCACGTTTCATCAAAGGAGCCGGCATACCGACTATGATAATGCCTGTATACTTATCGAACAGTATACTGGTGTCTTTTCTCATGAGGCCTCTCTACCTCAAGTTGAGCTGGTCACGAAAGTTCCGGAGGATTTTTGCCTAACTGAAATCAGCATAACGGAGACACAAGTCTTCGGGCCATTGCAAGGGCTAAATCCTTCCAAAGCTTCTGTCCCTGATTCAATTCTTCCGAAGCTGATGCATGAATTGGCCGCTGAGCTAAGTGGCTCTCTGACATGCATGTTTACAATATCACTCGACAGCTGTGCCTTACCTTCGGAATGGAAGAAGGCAATCATCTGTCCGATTTTAAAGGGCGGAGACAGAGTTCTGCCCGCGAACTACCGGCCTGTCAGCTTAACAAGCGTAGTAGTTAAGTTGTTTGAAAAATTGATCAGGGATTCGGTGGAGAATCACCTGATTAAGTTTAAGCTTCTCAGTGCGGTCCAGCACAGATTCCGTAAGGGATTTTCATGTCTGACAAATGTACTTGTAGTTCGTGAAAGCTGGGCTGAGGCAGTAGACAACGGTCACGCCATCGAAGTGCTTTTCGTTGATTTCTCGAAAGCCTTTGATACTGTCCCACATCAACGACTCTCATTGAAGTTGAGATCATATGGGATATATGGAGCCGCCCTTTAATGGGTCTCTGCTTTCCTAGAGCAGAGAGAACAGTGTGTACGTGTGAGGCGCAGCATTTCGCTTAGACAAGCTGTTCTTAGTGGTGTTCCGCAGGGCTGGGTTATAAGGTCGCTGCTTTTCGTAATTTATGTTAACGACCTACCCCAGGATCTTGAAGTACCATCGCTATTGGTTGCAAATGACCCTCAAGCGCTGAAATATTGTGGATATCCCTGGTGGCTCTGAGGCACTTCAGAGTGCCTTGGATAGGCTCTGGGATTGGTCAATCTTATGGTGGATGCCTATAAAGCAGGCGAAATGTTCTGTCCTCCGCATTAGAGGTGCTAGTCCTCCAACGCGCTATGTGGTTAGTGGAAGTGAACTCCCTGTTGTCACTCAGCAGGTTGATCTAGGTATCACCCACACCTCATTGCTTCACTCTGGGGACAATTGGAAGAAAGCTGCATGTAGAGGGTTCCGTATGAGGTGGTTTATTCGCCGCTCCTTCGGTGTCCTAACGGCCAATATTTTTGTGCAGCTGTTCTCAGCTTTTGTGTGACCCCACTTAGACTGCTGTCTCTAGGCTTGTCCACGTTGCCTTGTAAGGGACAAAATGGAACTGGAGAGGGTTTTACGAGTGAGTACAAGGTTAGTGCAAGGATTACGGGGCAAACGGATCCCGTACGTCTGCTTAGCCCGGGTATATACTCAGTGCACTATTGCAGAATTACAGGAGACTTGATCTTTACTTACCGTATCTTAACGGGTAAGATCGGTCCAGACTTGTCCTGGCTATTCAGTCCCGCCAAGCTGCCTAGTCTCCGAGGTCACCCGTTGAAGCTTCACAAACAGCGTTCTGACTGGGTAAGGACGGAAACTCGCTTGTCGCGCCACGTTGGTACTTGCATCCGGAGCATGTCGTTAGGAAGTCTACGGTTGAGGGTGGCGAGCGTCAATTAGATGCTCTTGGGTGACAGTACCAAACCTTCCCCTTCTCCTAACCGACTTGTCTTCAACATTCCTTTCGTTATTTTTTTAATTTTTTCTCACACCTTGGTATTAGCATTATTTACCTGACATTCCTCCTCGTGTTTTCTTAGCTTACCCTTCACGCTTTTACTTCACATAAACCGGCCGGGCAGGGACTTCTGGGCAGGAAAAGGTGGGCAGTATTTCGTTGGACAGGGTGTGAAGCGGTCTCTGTTTTAAGCTTTTCAACATCTCAAGCAGACCTATCAACACCCGATCTGACGATACGCAAAAGAATAAACATTCACGAGATTAGCCTATCGCTCCGGTCCCAAATGAACTTGAACTTAACAGTTCCATATGAAGTCACACAGGGAAACTGTTTAAAAAAAGAAGACAGAATTCCCATGGACGTCACCCTATCCACTAGAGTGGTGAATGATTGGAACAACCTACTGGAAGAAATTGCAGACGCTCCATCTGACGAAAGTTTCAAGCGGCTGCTAGACAAATATTAGCCGAGAATGTTGGAATTTTGCGGCTGTCACTGCAATTGCGACGAACCCTCGAGGAACCTCGTAATGCAACGACACGCAGCAAACCCAGTATGACACGGAATCGATGGGGATGACAAGGGATTTCCCTCCTGCTCTCTACAACACAATGAACTCAATGAATTCAAATTATCATAGCAGGCACTGAGTTAAATATCTCACCTGTGGTGCACCTTTTCCCTGCCAACACATAGGAAGGTTTAGTTTCCTCATTAACTGTTATCAATCACTCTCAACGATGGCCGATGGGGGTCTAGTAGGTGACCAGTTTTCTTACTCCTGGTCGTCTAAGTTGGAGAAATCTGAAATAGATAGGCCACTCAAAAAATTTCGAGCGCCTCCTTATTAACATATTACTGTGGGATGACGCAACAGGAAGCAATTTGGGCTGGATGTAGGCGATATTTGTGGGTATGAAAATGCGTATATTGTTTAATTAGACAATGCTAAAATATTGTGGCAAGTGACATATCCGAACTTTGCTTCCCTTGTGATAGTTAACAGTAAGACCAAATTGGCAGTGTTGCGAAATCCGATACAACATAACGGATGACATATACATATGTCATCTATATAAAGATGTAAAACACCATGAAAAATACAGTTAACCAATATAGCTTCAATACCAAAAATCCAAAACATCAATGTCAACACTTACAAACGTTGTAGCCGTTGACCTCAACCAACAAATCTTCATCACGTATGCCACCGGCAAATGCCGGCGATTCAGGATCTACATCACGAATCAACTGGCCTTTGACTCCTTTAGAACCGTGCAAACAGAATCCATAGCCCAAATAATTATCCCACGTATGAAGATAGCATAACCTTGCACGATAAATCATCTTTTACACCTAAAAGCCACCATCGGCTCGTTCAGAATTGTAATATTCCTTCGGTCCGGCGTTCTGAGCTCTCCCGTGTCCAAGTGGTGCGACAAGCTGTAATGCAAAATAAATACCTCGTAGACGGCTGTACTCTCGAGCCGCCTAGTAAGAGGTCGGTGTAAAGGAAGCAGCTAAGGAAGCACGGAAGAGGAAAAGAAGAGTGCCGGAGAAGAATATGAGGGTAATGATAACAGGAAGCAAAACTGAGCGACCTCTTACCTGTTAACGTGTTACCGTAACGCCCGCGGACCGGCTACAGAATACCCCTCAAGGTCAAATACAGACAATCCAACCTACGCTCGGTGGACAATAAATAAAAATCGCAGCAAACAAACAAAAGTAGTTCGTTTACATGTCAAAAATTTAACCAAGTGAACATAAAAACATCCTTAACTAGTAGCAAACTTACAAACAAGTAAACTTACAAACAAGTAAGCATACAATAAACTTACAAGCAAACGTACAAGTAAACTTTCATATACCCAAAGCATTAATACTGATGCGCGATATAGCCATTTTAAATGCAGGGGCCTTTAGATCGAACCTCGTCATTTCACTAGGAGGTCATTGGAAGCATTGGAATCATTGGAATGTGGAGAGCAGGAAGAAAGAACTTTGTCTGTTCCTTCACCTCCCAGATATAGCAGGTGTTTGCGCGCCGACATTCAACAAGTTAGTTAGTCACAGTTGTATAAGAAACAACAATATCCATGCAATTTCAACAAGTATACATCCAACCATCATTTGAAACATTCCTCAGTCTGCGTGTTGTCGACGCAAGCACACAAGGAGATCCGGTCATTCACCGCACTAGTCGATAGGGCAATATCAGTGCAACCACCTGTTTCTTCTAGTTGTAAACAATTTACAGCAGTGGCCTTGAGTCGTACGTTCATGTTTAATATGGAAGAAACCTTGGAGCCCGATTCCCATCAAAACGCAGTATGCGCCGAACGCAGTTCAGATCGTCTCAGCGACGCCGATATGCCAAAAGAACATTTTCACGTGCTGGGGACGAAGGTGAGACGGCAGGGGTCGGAGCGCAAACTGCACTTATAATCGCGCCGCTGAATTTTCTCTATCAAGCTATGTTCAAATTTTGTAAGCAGATGAGCCGTAGGTGCCCCATAATCGAGGTTTGGACTCATAGGGGAGGAAAACACAAAACTGAAAACCTCCGGACGTCAATCGTTAGCTCTTCGGATAGTGCACGGTACGCTGTTAGCTGCCACAACCCACTGCAAGATATCTTGGCTGAGTTTTAGATCAGAGCCAACAATAACCCAAGATATCTTTCCTGTTCACATTATCAGGCAAATAACCGCCAAGATGGTAATCCCCGAATGCTCCAGAAGTACCGTTTTACTTTAGCGTCCGCGGATTCAACAGACGTCTGCGGATAGTATTGACAGTTATTTCGATTATACTATTTCGAGGTCAGTAACGTTGTGCAGCACATTAAGATTTTTCGCATGTTAAGCGTAAATAGGGGAAAACTGCTTTGATGTCTTAATTAATCATCGTGTTGCTTGATAGACTGCTATCCGACACTGTACCTGCAACAGAAACCAACCACCAGTGAATTTGCTAGTTCAAGGGGAATTACTACCTATATAGGTGGGACCGTATTAGGGTTACAACCATGCACCCGATGTCAAATTTTCCACTGCTGCATGGCAATTTTGATCTCTTCATTTTAATTTATCTGTGACAGCTGTACTAAAATTCTGAACTTGCACCCTTGCGGGTACGTAAACCCAGTAGTGACTTCATCTGGCTTGGAAGCACGGAACGGAACGGAAACGACCTTCATAAATAAATAAATAAATAAATAAATAGTTTATTCTCGTCACTGCAACGCACAGCATCAAGGGCGTGATCATGGTAATACAGACATGGATGCTCGGCAATCGCACAACTTTGTATATTTTGACAAATAGCATAGGAATGCATGTGTCTGTTGACACGTAAAAGTATGTT
>CALYDF020006507.1:0-13309 GCA_944474145.2 Dicrocoelium dendriticum
TTCACGGGTTTCACGGGTTTGCGCAGAACGAGTAAGCGTAGCTTTTCGGTGGTTCTGCCTCGGGATCTTACGGCAAGGTCCTGATCTCGTCGGTAGGTACCAGATGTTGTGGGTCTCGACGCAGTAGTGGTGTTCAGCACAAGTATTCAGCGAGTTGACTGTGGGAACGTGGATACCTGGAACAAGAGAGTGGGGTAGGTAAATTCGGCAAAGTTGGATAGAAGCAAAATGATAGAAGCGCCGCGTGTTAGCTTGGCAAATGGCCAGATCTTAGCAACGTGGAAGACCAGCGAGGTAAGAGCCAAGCGTCTAGGCGCTGTTTGAAGGCCTCCGTATTGGGCGCTGAGACAACAACTTCAGGGAGGGCGTTCCAAGCGAAGGCAATACGCACACTGAAACTGTTTCTTCGGCACAGAAGGCGACTGCTACGAGTCATCAGTTTGAGTGAGTGCCCTCGAAGATGATCTGTACGGGCGCGGACCAGCAATCCTGCGTTTGGGTGCCTGTAATTAGTCAGGACGGAATAAGCTAAGATAAGGTCACCACGAAGCCTGCGATATTTCAACGGGAAGAGGTTAAGGGCCGCCAGACGCTCCTCATACGAGAAGTGGGATAGTCCGTCCACTCTCTTAGTGGCTCTGCGCTGTACAGTTTCCAGCATGGCCTCGTCCTTCTTCAGGTACGGCGGCTGGACAAGTATGTTGTACTCCAGCAGCGGACGTACTAAAGTGCTATAGAGACGGACAAATGTCTCTCTAGGGAAAGACCCTAGCGCACGTCCAAGGAGGGCCAGGCGAACGCTAGCCTTTCGCGCCAGTGTAGCTACATTGGCGCTCGGGCTCAGGTCGGCGGATATTATGGTCCCCAGGTCGCGTTCCTGGGATGTGGCTTTAAGATGCACACCGCCGATATTGTTGGTACGCTAATGTGCAATTCATAAAATCGCTCCAACGTTTCACTGCTAACGTTAAACCTTCGATGACAGAACCTACTACGTTAATACTTGATGGCCACCAAAGTCAAAAGACTCTTGCTGCTGTAGAACTAGCGTCTGCTAGCCATGTTACTATGCTGAAATCGCCACCACATTGTACACATGGTCTCCAGCCTTTCAAGCGCAAGTTTAGCAAACCTCTGAAGTCGGTGTTCAATAAGTTTACTGATCAACGGATACTAACTCATCCTCATCAACGCATTTCGTTTATCCAGCTGGACTCAATTGTTGGAAACGCTTTCACCAAATCAGCAGACGTTGGTATTACTACCAAGATCTTTGCATCCTGTAGGATTTGACTGTTTAGTCCCTTTGTTGTTAACGAGAATGATTTGTTGCTACCCAGTTTAATGAGCCACAGGATACTTGTGCCGAGCAAGTCATCCTTGTCCCCATGTCTTCAACTGCACCCCAAGTGAACTCCGCATCAGCAGATGCTTCCGCTGAATGCAGTATTATCATTGCAACTTCAGTATCTATAGATTATGAAAACATGCCTTTATCTTCAGCCATGATCACATCTGCTTAGGGTAGGTCTGCACTTTCAACGTCCTTTGATGTACAAAGCTTTAAGACTTCTGGTAGTACCACGATATCAGTGTTGACTGAAATCCAGGTCATTGTAAGCTTGTGTTCCAGTCCAAAAACAGTCCTCCCAAGCAAGCAGAAAGGCTGCCGCAAAAGTGAATATGCCGGAGTGTTAACAGCGTCACCATATACAAGTTCACTGCAACAAAAAGCAAAACAGAAGCAGCAGCAGCAGCAGTAAGGAGACAAGAAGAAGGCCAGTAAAGTGTAGAAGAACAAATCGTCTTCCTCATTGTGCGAATCCGATGAATGTTCCTGATCAGTATGCGGGGAAGAATTCGTTCGCAGTGGACCTGGCTAAAAGTGAGTCGCCTGCTTTGTGTGTCAAATGTGGGCCCACGAGGCATGCTGCCCAGGAATTTCTAGTCTATATATATATATATATATATATATATATATATATTATACACAATCTGTGGTACAGATATTGTGCCATCGGAATCATGGCTGAATAGGAAAACAATATGAATAATAAGAAAAGAGCAACAAGAAATGCTTTTTTTTGTCAAGTTTACCACTCACAGATTTTGAAATTTTTTTCAGTTTGTTCTTTTTTAGGGGAGGAAGAAGGGACACCGCAACACACTGATGCACACGTCCGCCATTGACATCGATCTTGAGCCATAACTTCCAAAGTTTTCAACCAGCAAGTATCCTCATCTCTCGGACCCCAACCAGGTAGTCGACAACAACCGGCCGAGGCCAATTGTTTCGTCAACTTTTTCATGCGGCTTCTCCATGTTGTAGGCTGTCCACCAGACCGTCTCTTCCAGCCCTGTCCAGCAAGTGCAAACAACGCACGACGGGGGTAACGCTGGACAGGCATGCGCAATACGTGTCCCAACCACCGCAGTTGATGCAGTGAGATGAGCTCCTCGAGCGAGTGGCTTCCACGTCCCAAGACACGCTGTCTAACTTCCACATTGCTTACGTGGTGCTGCCACCACACACGGGCAATGGACCGCAGACAGCGGTGCTCGAAGACGGATAACCTGCGCAAGTCATCTTTACGAATGGGCCAGGTCTCGCATCCGTACAACAGTACAGCACGAACAGTTGCACAATAGACCCGCCCTTTGATGGAGAGACGAATGTCGTGGCGACGCCACAAATGCCTCAGCCTAGAAAAAGCGAGGCGTGCTCTCGAGATGCGCATCGAAATCTCGTCTCCAATAGCCCCGCCAGCAGTGATGCAACTTCCCAAGTAGACAAAGCTCTCCACAACCTCCAGTGTCTCACCAGCAAGCGTGAGTGCAGGCAGAGGCACCTGCCAGTCTTGAAGGAGAGCCTTGCATTTGGATGGCGAAAAGTACATACCGTACTTTGATGCTTCAATCGTCAAGCGGTTTAATGCAAGTTGGACGACCTGTGGATCGTCACCCAGCAAGACGATATCATCAGCATAATCCAAATCAACAACTCGACTACCTGGGAGGAGCTCAACGCCAGCGTTCAACGAATCGCTCAGAGCGTTCTTCAGGACATCCTCAATGGCAAAGTTGAATAGGAACGGAGAGATAGGGCATCCTTGTCGAACTCCACTGGAGACCACAAAGGTAGGCGAAAGCATGCCATAAGCCCTAACCCTGCCCGAGGTCAGACTGTATAGAGCGCGCAGTATGGAGACGAACTTCTCGGGGACACCGTTCCTCAGAAGGCACTGCCATAGTACGGTACGATCGACAGAATCAAAGGCTGCACGGATATCCAGGAACACAGCAATCGTTGGCCTTTGATACACATGGCGGAGCTCGAGGATCTGGCGAAGTGTGAAGATTTGATCGATGCAGCCGCGACCAGGGCGAAACCCAGCTTGTTCTTCTCGTTGCAACGATTCGCGTGTTGGGGATAGCCTGCGAAGTATGATGGACACCAGCAGCTTGCAAACGACGGGGACTAAGCTTATTCCTCTGTAGTTGGAGCAGATTGTGCGCAAGCCCTTTTTGAAGATGGGTACGACTATCGATTCACCCCAAGATGATGGAACCTTCTCTTTCGACCAAATTTTCGAGAACAAAGCGGTGAGTTCTCGGACCAGCGATGCGCCACCATCTTTGAATAGAGCTGGGTGAAGACCATCAGGGCCGGGAGCTTTATAACGCTTCATGTGCCGGAGCTCCTGCTCGATTTCCTGGGAAGAGGGAGGGTCTGTTGGGGTAGACCACTCGGCCCCAGCGCGAGCGCCAGAGGTAGCAGATGGAGCTGGGGGCCAACAAAACTGCGAGCAAAAATGTTCGGCCCATCGCTCCAACCGTCGTTGAAGGTTGGTGATTAAGGTGCCATCCGCTTCGCATATTGTTTCACTTATACCAGATCGAGCACCTTCGGTGACTCGAAGGAGATGGAAGAGTTTCCTGGTATTACCAGAGAGACTAGCAAGCTCCATCTCCCTAGCACGTTCACACCACCAAGCTTCGCGGTCCATTTGCAGACTCCTGCGCAACTCTCGACCAAGGTATTGGCGTTCTTCAACGTGTCTGGAATCCGATGGGATCAAGCGGCGTCTGTCCATCAGCGACAAGGAGTCGGCGGAAATCCAATGTTTCGGTGGGTGACGGGTAACTCCACAAGTGTCGATACTGGCGGAAACTAACGCATCTTTGATATGCGCCCACTGCGAATCGAGATCACCGTCAATAGTTGAGCCAAGCAAAGTTGCCAGTGAGGCTTGGTACCTGGTTAAAACCGCAGCGTTTTGTAGATTCGCGACGTCCGGTCGGTAGTGGGCGCGCTTAGGTGATCCTCCGAAACGCATGCAAATCTTAGCACGAACCAATGCGTGATCAGAGTCTAGAAAAGTTGACCAGTACGATCGGCAGTCCGTTACGCTTCCGCGCCATCTGTAGCTGATTGCTATGTGGTCAAGCTGGGAGCACTCTTGCGTTTGTGAGGGCGGGCGCCAGGTAGCAGTCTGTCTCCTCGAGTGTCGAAAACTAGTGCTCGAAAGAAACAAGCGATGATCAGAGCAAAGAGCAAGTAGTCTGTCTCCATTGTCTGATCGACTGCCACCGAGACCAAAACTACCCCCAATGTGGTGCTCACTTGGTAGAAGGCGGCCAACCCGTGCGTTAAAGTCCCCGGCAAGAATGACTATATCCGTCCGTTTGGAGGACCGCAGAAGTTCATGTAGTTGTTGGTAAAAGCTATCTTTAACTGCATCCGGGCTGCAGTCTGTAGGGGCGTAGGCGGAGACGACAAATAAGGCACGCTTAACATCTCGACGCCTGCTTACGTTACATGAACCTCTTAGTCTGACTGCACATAGTCGGCTGTTGACTGGGATCCAGTCAAGCAGAGCTGATTCAGCCCTGGCACTTAATACAACCCCAACACCAGCTTGACCTGTGGCGGCAGATTCTGGGTCTCCGGAAAGCCGCAAATAGTATTTGGCGTCAGAGTTTACCGGAGAGGCCATTCTGATGACGGCGCTAGAGTCTTGTAATCTGGTCTCTGAAAGACAACAGATGTCTACCGATAGCGTTTCAAGAGTACGGGCCAGACATGCTTGTCATCCGATCTGCATGAAAGTTCGCACATTAAACGCTGCGAGGATGAATGGAGAACCAGGTCGAAGAAGAGCTGGAGCTTCGGTGGAGTGAGAGGCGGTTGCGATCGCAGGACATTGAAAACCGGGAGTTTGGCTGTTACTTCCATCAGCTGCGAGACGTGGGTCGTTTGTGACGGTGACCGTAGAAGACACAAGAGTACATGTATGTGAAGGACGGGAGGGGGGTGGTCTGTGAGTGGACGTTGAGCGGTTGAGTTGAGACAGAAGAGCGGCATAGCAGTAGTAGTAGTGAGCGGCGTAGTCCATGATTCGTCAGTGGGCGTGATACTACCCGGTTGCCCAGGCCGAAGTAGAGGGTTGTCTTAGGGGGCCCTACCCCGAGCCTTTGATCAAAGATCTAACCTACAAGGCAGCATGGCGATGTGAGGGCGTCGCAACCCGTTGGGAGCCGGTGACCAAGTAGATGGTTCATACGCCTTTCGGTCCGTGAAGGACCAGGGGCCCAACTCACCCTTAAAGTACAATGCCTCTCAGGGAGGGGCAAGGGGCAGTGACTTTATTTAGTGGCGAGTCACAACCGCCACGTCGCAGTCTTTACATAACACTGATTGTGGGGCAAGCGTCAACTCGGGCAGGGATTCACTTCGGAACTGTTTGAATGACCAAAATCGATAACTTGAGACAGAGAGAGAAGGTAAACCAAGTAAACTAAATAAAGATGCATACGCAAAGCTCAATATTCCAAAGTACTTAAGTAGGTAAGATAACAAACAACTAACTAACAGTTTTTTATTTGGTTGTTATCTTACCTAGTTAATTAGGTTGGAATACTGAGCTTTGCGTATGCATGTTTATTTAGTTTACTTGGTTCACCATCTCTGTCTCTGTCTCAAGTTATCGATTTTGGTCATTCAAACAGTTCCGAAATCAGTCCCAGCCCGAGTTGACGCTTGCCCCACAGTCAGTGTTATATAAATGTTTGGGTCTGATGAGAGTTTATCGAAAGGAATTTTTCACCCTAAACTGATTTCTGATATTAATTGTACGGGTCAGAAGTTGAATCATCGAAAACCATTGTTTACTTTCAGTCCATTATTCTTGTTAATTAAATGGGAACTTTCCAGTTACTGAAATCGTCCAACCCGCTCTCAGTGGTGAAGGAGCTAAACCAGTTCCTTAAGTTCTCCACTAGATATGCCGAAGTTAAAACTTGCGTTCAGTTCTTCGATTATTGCACTGAATGTAATTAATATCCTAGCAGATTCTGGAAGCAATTGCGCCGCGGTCGGATCTATCCTAACGCCAAAAAGCTTAGACGGCATAGTTTGGACAAATGTTACTCGGTGCAATCAAAAATTGCCGAATTCGAGCGCAATATGGTGCAGCACCAGTATGCGATTGATGAGTTAGCTTTAGATGTGAAACAGACATTCCTGGATTACTTTCAATCTATCATCGCAAACCGTGTACGACAAAGGCGTTTGGTCATAACGAAGACGTTGAACCAGCGTAAGCTGCAATATACGTTCTCAAATAGACCTGTGAGGTACGGGCACAATTTTGCACGTATGAAACTGTACTCTACTTTAATGGTAGTTCTATCACTTAGTCTAAAATTTAGCGCCCCCAGACATAAAGACAATCAGCTCCACTATGAGTTACAGTTTGAAAGCCTATTTGGCCAGACAAAAGTGATAGTAGCATAGTTAAATGAAGACCTGGAGTGCTCTTAATGTTCGCTGGTGAACAATAGCTACCGGTATTGCGTGCCATGTCCAAAAGCACAGTCCACTGGCACGCAACCATCCTGACAAGCTGAAGGATCTAAGACGCATTGATAAGATCTTCCTGAGCAAACTGAGCAAGGGTACCTGGTTTGTTCTATTAGACAAAGGAGACTAAGTAACCAAGCTCGAAAGAGTTTTGCGTGATGAAGCAAAATTTTGCCGAAGGATTGAAAAGCAGAATATCAAGAGCTTGCAAGCGCTTCGGAATAGTGAACCTATATCAAATACTTTTCAGGATAGCCTACAGCCGAGTGGCACAAATGTCCCCAGGCTTTATGGGTTACCGAATATTCATGACAGATCTCCTGCTTCTTCCAATTTTTTCAATAGCTAACTCACCCTAACATGCCGTCGCTTAATGGCTGGTGGGAACTCTAGAGCCAGGAAGACAGCGGATTTCACACTACAGCCTTCGTGATAGCTTTCATTTCATCGACAGCTTTAAAAACGGCGGCCTCGGTAAGAAAGTAATGTTTTCCTTGGATGCTGTATCGATTTTCACTAACGTGCCACTTCTCGAAACAATCGATTACCGTTGTTCCTACAAAGGAGAAACACAACCAAAGATGCGTCTACCGTTGCTTGCTTTGAAAAGCCTCCTTTTGCGTTGCACTTGGAACGTACAGTTCCTATTCAGTGACACTTGCTATCGACAAAAGTAGGTTGTAGCTATGGGATCACCATTGGGTCCGTTGTTGACTGATGTCCTCATGGCGAAATTAGAGAATACCAAGCTACATGCGGAGAACACAGCCTTTGAATGTTATCACCGCTATATGGACGACTTTTTGGTGTGGCCGAGCAGTTTGTTGACCCTGACGCCGTTATTGACTGTTATAATCGGGCCTACACAGCACGGCAGTTTACCTACGGCAAAGAATTAAAAGATCAGTTGTAGCTTCTTGATATCCTGTTAGCTAGACCTTTTCCCGATTAATTGGATCCATGGTGCAACTGAATTGCTCCCTAAGGCTCTGCTTTGCATCTGCAAACCAATTAAATATAATCATTAGTGCAATTGAATTGCAGCCGGTATCATTTCTACGCAGCAAGCGTGCGCAGTGATCTCGGAATTGAGCGATCTCAAAGCAGCCAATGACGGTAGACAATCCATCGCAATGAGGCTGAACCATATCGTGGTGAGATGGTTTACGTGCTTCAGAGATCCATTGAGCTATGATGTGTGGTGCTTTATTGCACCTTCAGAGTCACGTATACCAGATTGGTCAATGGTTAGAGGCCAGACAAACTCAGCCTTCTGGTCCTCCAGAGTGGGGGTTGGAATGAGGGTGGCTCATTATTCCTTAAAACGTACTCGTTGTAACCAACTGCCAAACCCGCTGCCTTACAGTCAGGTTTTTGAACCAAAGGCTTTGGTTGAGAACCCTAGTCGTTCTCCTGTCTAGGCCTGGGTAACCTGACAGTGTCCTGCCCACGCAATATAATGCATCTTTCCTCAAATCATTCCTTCATGCTCCGGCCACTGCAGAGGATAACCAACGTGCCCTATCTGCTTCATCGAGCAGGGTGGATAGGGGTTTGAATGCTACTGCTCAAGCCTTCCCATCTTTTTATTCCCCATTTTGCTTTTGCATGCTTACCATCCCGTTCCAGCGTCACTTTTAGCTACCCTGTTTTCAACCCCCAATCCTTGGCCCTCCTTCGCCGTGCTTTGTTAGGTGTTTAACGTTCACTTTCAAGTCACACGCAAACGCGAAGCGTCCTTCCTACCCTGTTGACAAGCCCATGTCCAACCAAGCGGTCCATTCCAGTTCATCGGCTTCCATTTGGAGCCCTCGATCATCCTTCAGATTGGCATGCCACAATATACGCACATTGCTACAGATCGATCAACAGGCAGCACTTGCACACACATCAGAGACCCACTCCATCGATATCTGCTGCTTATCGGAGGCCCGCTTGCAAGACTCGAGCTCCGTGCTTACTCTGCGATCCCCTTCAGGTGACACCAGCAGCACTTTCTCGATGCAGCTTCGAGCATCAGACAAGCAGGTGTTGGTATTGCCCTGATTTCCCGGGCTGAAGCTGCCCTTGTTGCTTGGATTCTAATCAGTAACCGGTTGTGTGCGGTCTGATTGGCTGCCGCCTTCAAAGCTTCGAAGTCGCGTGGGACTAACAGGTGTCTTTTCGTCATCGCTGTCCATGCACCCACAAACTCAAGCGATAATTCTGTAAAGGACGACTTCTATCGCCAACTGAATGAGCTCCTTCACCATGGAGGAAGCTCGGACACTGTTGTGCTAGCCGGGGATCAGAACGCTCAATTTGAAAACTTATTCACGGATAAACCGCATGTGGGCGGCCAACACGGTGTAGGCTCCCGTAATGATAACGGTGAACGGTTACTTTAATTGTGTGAAGATGCTCGTTTAGTTCTTGCGAGCACGAATTTCCGACACAGCACCCGCAGGAAGATGACTTGGTGCCCACCAGCCTCGATCTAGCTATGGAGGCAAATCGATCACATTGCGATCAGTTACCGATGGAGAGGCTGCGTCCAGAACTGTCGCTCGATTTGGAGCACATGTGTGGACGCCGACCATGCACTTGTATGTGCTGACCTGCGGATGCGTTTTGGCTGAGGCCCACGACGACGCTGTGAGCGCATTTATATCAGCCAAATGGCGAAGCCAGCTGGTCTGAGTGTCTATTAAACTAGGCTGTCATGTGAGTTGAGTAAGCTCTCATTGTATGCAACTGAAACACACTGATCTTATGTTCACCAAACCTTACTATAAGCAGACAAATCTTCATGTGTTAAGTCTAATCGCCAACATGGACACTGGGTCTCTACGCAGTCTATGGAAATCATCGATGCTCGCCCGCATATCCCGGCTGGGAGCAAACACAAGGGAACTCGCAAAGAGCTCCAGGCAAAAGTGCTTGCTAGCCTGAAAAAAGACCGCGAATCCTGGTGGTCTCATCGTGTTTCAGAGATGGAAATGGCCGCTGTCCTTAGTGACCATTGAAAGTCATACCAACTGATACGGGAAACGGGTAACAGGAGACCTGGTGTTAGTGGAACAATTTGTGACAAGAGTGGACAGCCGATCCACAACTTGTCAAAACATTTGGAACGTTGGGCTGTGCACTTTGAAAGACAATTTAATCGGTCGGAATTGTTAGGTTTCTCGCCGGTCACTGATCGCCTCGCTCCTTGGGCTATCCTTTTGGATCCACCGTCTCGCTCAGAAATCGAACGTGAGAGCGGACTATTGAAGTTAAATAAAGCCGCGGGACCAAACGATCTTCCTCCGGCCCTCTACAAATTCGGGGGCCCTGCTTTTGTTGATGATTTATAAGAGTTACTAGTGAAACTGTGGGAGCAGAAAACTGTCCCAACCGACTGGAGCCGCTCCGTCATAGTCCTAATTTTCAAGGGAGACTCAAGATCGGAATGCGGCAACCATAGAGGAATCAGTCTGATCTCCATCCCCTCCAAATGGCTTGGCTCTGTCATCCTTCACAGACTGAAGGGCACCCGGGAAAGCCATGTTCGTGAAAAGCAAGCCGGGTTTCGTCGAGGTCGTGGCTGCATTGACAACATCTTCACTTTGCTTAAGTTGTTGGTGCACCGTCACATATATTGGCGGTCCACCGTTGTCGTGTTCCTCGATATCAAAGGTGCATTCGATTCGGTGGATAGACTTGCATTTTGGGACTGTCTACTCAGGAAAGGTGTACCTGAGAAATATATAAATATTATCCGAGTACTGTACGCGCGTAGCAAGGGCAGAGTAAGGGCTTACGGTAAGCTGTTGTCGCCCTTTAATATCTCTAGCGGCATGAGACAAGAATGCCCTCTGTCAATTTTCCTCTTCAAGTCCGCTATTGACGAAGTCATCGAAATCGCTTTCACAGGACATGACTTAGAAGGTGTGGATCTGCTCCCAGGAGAACGACTTCTTGACTTGGAGTATACAGACCAAATTGCCCTACTCTGTGACAGCTCACAAATGTGCCAAGCGGCACTGGACAAATTAGCACTGACGGTCCGTCACTTTGAGCTTTGCTTCGTACCCTCGAAGTGCAATGCATTGACCTGCATTGAACTGGACCGCCTCCTTCGCTGACCCTTGGTGGGGATCAGCTAGAAGTCGTTTCGAAATTCAACTACCTGCAAAGGTGTATCAGCGCCCGTGGGATTGAAGATGAGATCACGAACCGTATAGCGAAAGATCGACGCACTTTTGCTAACCTTCGCCACTTATGGCGCCGGCGCATCATCACTCTCTCCCTGAAGAGTAGAGTGTACAATGCAGCGGTACTTTCGACCCTACTTTACGGTTGTGAAACCTGGCCCCTTAGATCAACAGACATAAAGAAACTAGTTACGTTCGAGCAGCGGTGCCATCACAATTTAACTCACATCTGGTGGGAACACCGGGTATTCAACCAGCGTGTTCGACGCCTTAGTTACTGTACAGGAAAAGGAAATGTACCGCTCAATACCGTTAGTTCACTCACCTGGCTCCGATGGCTGGGCCACGTGTTACGCATGCCAGCCCACCGACTCCAGTGACGTGCGTTGTTTGCGCACCGGGGGTGTGAATGGAAGAAGAGGAGGAATGGCCGAGAGATGACTTGGACAAGAGGAATGAAGACCCTCACGTCGAAGCTAGCCTCGGTTGTAGCGTCCCGGCTCTCTTGTTGGGGTCCGAAAGAGGATGAACACTTTTGGCTGGATACACTTGTTGATATAGCTAGGATCCGACCTCAGTGACGTTTGTGCCGTGATTTTCTCTGTCCCACCTCATCCCTCTTAGTCTCCTCCTCCAAACAGGCCCTCACTTTTTAGCCTTATATAATATTGGGTAGCAGATTTTTGCTGCATAGTAGCTGGCTGGTGTCATACTGGAACGATACCCATCCGCTAACGGCAGCTCAGCTGGCATGTACCTGTTAAATTTTTCCCATTTATTCTTTTATCTCTTGCGGCACAGTAGCTGAGGTGTTTCCTAAATCCAGCTAATGTACAAGAGAAGGATGATGATGATCGACTTAATAACCCTTGCATGAATGTACGAGGTGGTGGTGTGGGATGTTGACGCGAGGGCAGTCTAACCTGCATTCAGCAACGGTGTCTAATCAGAAGCTAGTTCCACGCATCTTAGGAGCACAAGGTTGTCAAAACACCGGATGCAACTGGGTATAAGTGGATAACCATGTTCGTAAACGCGTGCCTTGCGAACTGCACCAGTGGGGGGGGCGCTGCGAACACGGTAATGCGACATCCCAGTAGCGATCTTATGGCTATTTTTGCACTGCCGCATCCCAAGATTTTGGACGACCTACATAATCTAGAGCAAACGACGGTATGGTGTCTGGATAGCGAGGCAGTCAGAGGTGAATGACTGCGAATGACCAGCGCCGGTGTAAAGGCCTCCAGAACGCCAGTCTGCTGAGAGAGCCAGTGTCGAAATACGGCTGTGGCAATTTTGTTACAAGGCGAGTAGACCCTGCTTTGTTTCAGCAGGCGTCGCTTACCGTCATAGTTGATGCAATACACCGAATTGCTGGTCCCTGAATCAAATGAGATACTGCGACCGGGCTGTCGGCAGTTTGCATCGGCTGATCTGTACACACCCACACACACACGCATGCATGGGCGGACTGGCGCAAACCCAACGTAAGGGCAACTGACGCGCATCAATTGAATTCGTATTCCGTACCCAGTAGTGTGGTATGATGGTACATGGGAATTACCACATCGTTGCCTAGCAGCTTTGTCTGGCCATTTCACAGGCTATTCTCCAGCAAATGTACTTGGTCGACACAGCAAATCAGCAATCAACAATACAATTCCTTCTTACGGTAAGTGTACCTGCAACTACAGTAATTCCGTGAGTGGATAACCCTCAGTTCTCTATCTACCGTCCTGTGAACACGTAGTCCATACTCACAGATGGCAGTACACTGGCATATAACGGGCCAACTAGATAACGCTTTACATGTCCCGTAGGATGATCATAATGAAGAGAGGAAGATTATGTAATGAACGTGACTCGCCACTAAATGAAGTCACAGCCTCTTCCCTTTTCCGGAGGATCATTCATACCTCACGAACGTCATCCGATTCGAAGCGTTCCATTGATTTCCTCCTTTGATGGCGAACCCAACGAGCAAAACACACACAGAGTCACATTTACCTAATCACACAACATGGCTATTTGCAAATACAGATATAAACATACATTACATGTCAACAGACACATATATTCCTATGCTGCTTGTCAAAATATACTAATTTGTGCACTTGCCGATCATACAGGTCTGTATTACCATGATCACGTCCTTGATGTTGTGCCTCGTAATGACGAGAATAAACTATTTATTCATTTATTTATAATAAAATGGAGTGTAAATTGGTGATTTAGAAGTGACATTTGCATAATAACAGTTATACAAAAA
>CALYDF020006508.1:0-13361 GCA_944474145.2 Dicrocoelium dendriticum
TTGGGACAACTATCCTTATGTTGCTGTTCGCTAACGACTGTGCGTTGTTTGCACACAGCGCGGATGAGTTGCAGCATATGACTGGTGTTCAGGCTTCGACAGCGGGCAAATTCGGGCTCACCATCAACACGAGCAAAACTATCTGTCTCTTTCGGCCTTCACCGGAAGTACAATCTGCAATTGCGTAGCAAAATAGCGTAGGTGGCGACGTAATAGTAACCGTCTCCCGCTTTTAATACCTTGGGAGTGTGGTTTTGACTGGCTATCAGCTACATAGTGAGCTGCGTATCCGCGTCTCGAACAATGAACAATGAATTTGTACGGGTTAAGATGCGTTGCTTTACAAGTCCCGTTGGATAGTTGGTGGGGATATCAACATAACAACAATGATGATAAGGATAGTAAAATAGTTAATAATTTAAATATGAAAACGAGGACTTATCGTTTGCTCCGCTGTAGTCCTGAGATCCTCTTAGATTCACAGCACTCACAGTTAACAACAAATAATTCCATGGTATACTCCAGGTGTAGGATGAAGACGTAGTATTAAGTAACAAAGTTCAACCGTCTTTTAAATACTGTTAGTGTCGGTGCAGAGATGACTGATTCTGGGAGAGCATTCCACGGGTGACAGACACGAATGGAAAAGAAATTTCTGCGGCACTCCAGACGACTGTATTGTTCTGCGAGCTTTAATGAGTGGTCCCTCAGGTTTGTATTGCTGCTGAGTTGCAGTAAGGGGCGGCACACATGATGTGGGTCTCGCAGAATCAAGTATGTCATAATCAGATTGCCTCGTAGTCTGCGATAGCTTCCATTGAACAACCCCAATCGTCGCAGCCTCTCCTGGTAGGAAAGATTACGCATTACAATTACGTACTTAGATGCTGCAGTGCATTAAGGTCGTGTTTCAGCCATGGATGCCAGGCTTGAGTTGAGTATTCGACATGGGGGCGAACATACGCACTAAGCGTTTGTCGAAATATGGAGCGGTTTATTTGTCCAAACGCCCGTCGCAACAGCCCGACGTGTTGGTTCCCGGTCTTCCAGACCTTTTCGGATTGCCTGGAGCAACCCAAGTCGCGTTCGACAGCTGATTGTTGTAGTATATTCGTTCCGAGCCGGTATGAGTAGCTGTCCTGATGTCGAATGGAAAGCACCTTGCATTTACTGACGTTGAAATGCAGTAGGTTTTGGGTCGACCATTGATACGCCGTATCTAGGTCACTCTGAAGCACATGTTGGTCGGCGTTCGCCTGGATCCTGCGCCAGATCTTGATATCGTCGGCAAACATTAGGAAGTTTGAAGCGATTCTCTGTGCAAGGTCATTAATAAACACCAAAAGCAAACGTGGACCTAGAACTGAGACTTGCTGCACACCACACTCAACTTGTAAGGGGTTCGATAAAGAGCTCCGAACTCTGACCACTAACTGCCGTTGAAGTAGAAAGTTGGCGATCCAGCTTAGAAGAGGGTCGCCGATCCGGTAATGCTGCAGCTTGGATAGTAGTATCCGATAGTCTAGACGATGGAAAGCCTTTGAAAAATCCAGGTAGATCACATCAACACCTTCTCCAGCGTCGGCTGCCTCACTCCAACTACTGCGTGCAATTAGTAAATTCGTTGTACATTACCTCTGTCGATGGAAACCGTGCTGCTCAGGAGTGATAATGTTGCAGTTTTCCAGATAGCACACCAGTGCGTCAGCAACTATGGATTCCATGACCTTGGAGAGTATAGGAAAAAGGGATACTGGGCGGTAGTTGGAGAGATCAGTTCTGCTTCCCCCTTTGTGAATCGGGGTTATTATTCCAAGCTTCCACATGGCGGGAGCTTGGTTCTGGTCTAAGCAGCGGTGGAAGAACGGAGCTAAAGGTCCTGCCAGTTGGCTTGCTGTTGCTTCCAGTGCCTCTGGACGAATGGTGTCGACACCCAGCGAGCTGTGTTTTCGTAGAGACGTCAGCTTTTGCAATACAGCCTCCGCTGTAAAAGTGATGTGGGTTAGTCCTGGCAAGGAGAAGACAAAGCTTGGTAGACCGCCTGGTGGCAAGGCTCTTCGAAACGTGGGAGCGTATTGCATCTGCAGCGTGTTTGCTGCTTCCACAGCCGTTCTCGTTGGGCAATCAGCCGTCCTGAGTGGAGGAAATCCTTGCCTCACCTTTCGCAGGCTATTAACGTGCCTGTACAGCAGTTTGTGGTTACCACTGTAGTTTTTGCGATGTTCTGCAGATAGGCGGCTTTGTCTTCTCTTAACAGTTGAGTGCAGTGGTTACGTTGGGCTACGTAGTTGTCCCAAGTTTCTTGTGCTGGAGCTTCTCTGTACATTCGCCATGCTGCGTTGCGTACTGTCATCCATTTTCGAGTTCTGCTCCTAACGTAAGAAACTGATTTACACTTATAGCAAACTTTTACCTCTGAAGCGTTTGCAATCAGCTGACTGAATTTTTTGCCGAACTCGAGCCAGGCGACTTCCGGGGGTTCTTCTTCGAGGAACGACCAAGTTGTAGCGCTGACGAGCTTGGTTAATCGATCGTAGCTTGTGATGGTTCGCACAGTCCCATAGTTCTCATTCAGATATTCTGCATAGCAGGCGAAGTTGAAACTGATCACTGCGACCCAACGGGCAGTCTAAAACCAACACATCAATCATATGCTCCTCGTCGGTAAGCACAAGATCCAGCACAGATGGCCTGTTACCTGTTCTGAACCGAGTGGGCAAAGTGACGTGGATGTAAAGAGGCACAGTAGTTACTAGATCTTGTAGATCGGATTTGAGTTGTTCTCCGATCGTGGCGAGAGTTTCTAAACAATGTACGTTGAAATCACCCATGATAAGAATGTGAGTGTACTTTTGTTGCAAACTGCATCTTGAAGCAGCCACTAGGTGGTAGTCGGTTTCGGGTGTTGAGTTAGGGGCGCCGCACACCAAGACAATAAGGCAAGCGTCTCTGCCTTTTAACTGCAACCGGCACCAAAGAGAGTCAGGGAACTGCGAGTCTGAATCCTCCACGGCTTCGCACTGTAAGTCGTTTCGGTAATACAGGATTACCCCTCCTCATTTTGTGAGCCTATCGTACCGGATCAGCGACATGCCCGGTAATGAAACTTCAGCGTCTGTCATTCCCGTGTGCAGCCACGTCTCGGAGATACCAATGATATAATATTGTAGCGAAAGAACAACGCGGAAATGAAACACGATCTTTATTGGCGCGAACACACACCACACTATCACTCACACAGGCGCACATTAATGAGTCTGGTTTCTTTTCCACGTTGCACCATCCCTCCTGGCCTCCGCTCGTGGCACTTCTATGCTCCTTCTGAGGGTACGGGAACGCATCTTCTATGTCCGTTTCGCCCGTGTATCTTCGCTTCCACGCCTCCGATTCTGACAAGCCCGGAGTCGTTCGATAGCGTGCGCTTTGCTTGACCGTGGGTGTATCACTCTCCCCGGGGTTGTTTCTCGAAGATGCGATACCGGCGGTTTTGTCCGATTTATTGCGTCTTCAACAAATTCTCAACCTGCTTTGCCTTCCTCGGGCTCACCCCCGGATGCCGCTCCTGTCCCGTTTTCGTCCCGTTCTATTGGGTCTGGGTTTCTCCAGCGAGTCGCCCCCATTGCGTCGGTCTCCCTATTCGTCCGCCTCCGTTTTAATGATCTAACCGTCCTTTGGGCAAGCGCTGCCTTCCGCCTTCCTACAATATGAGCCTGAAGCTTGGCAATCTTTCAGTTCGGCAAGTTTGTTAGAAAGACCCTGAGCATTCGTATACGAGCAGGCAAGTTTCTAGGTCTCTAGGAGCCCACAGAGGGGTGAAGAGGTCACGTGTGGGAGAATGCCAACCGATGGGAGGTCTGCAGTTACTCGTTTCTTGATGGGATAATGATATCTCGTTTGCAAACTGATTCGGCCAAGGTGCGGCGGTATTGGAGGAGATGGAATACCGAGTGTGGAACAACCATCGGCTTACCGTTGGCACGAAGTTGCTGCTGTGCAGGTCCACGGTGGCTTACGTACTTCTATGCGGCAACAATAAATTTGGACGATATACCGATGAGATGTGACATATTTCGAGCGGTTCCATCAACAGTGTCTGCGACGGATTCTGTGCAGTGGTTAGTGCGACAGATTTGCAGACAAGGTGTTGCGCCGAAGTGGAATATATGCAGCGGACTGCATACTTTTACTGAGATATTTTAGGTGGCTCGGTCGTGTTTGCCGTATGCATTCGCACCGGATACCGAAGCAGCTGTTGTATGGTCAGCTGAGTTTGGGGAAGCGTCATGTGAGGAAACCGAAGCTTAGTTACCAGGACGTGATCAAAGTGAGCCTATCGCGTTCTAACATTGATGTTAGGTGTTGGGAGTCGAATGTGGTTGATCTGATCACGAAGGCCGTTGCCGAGGTGTAGGAGAAACCGTCGCATATGCAGCGAAGAAGTGGCAATTTTCTGAAGCGACGGGCGCCGATGGAGTGTACTTCATCGGCAATGAACGTATGGTGCTGTAGCACATGCGGTCGCGAGTGCTCGAGACAGGCAGACCTAGTTAGCCATGAGCGAGGTTACTCGGTTCCAACACTGAAACGACGACGGGTCTTGCTGAGAACGTAAACAGTGTTGGTAGGTAAGCTGCATGCGCTTCCATTCGATTTACTAACCGCGTGCTTGGTTGCTGAGTTCCTTTATTTCAGATTGTAGGTTTGCTATATTGTCCTAATGCATTTTTATCATATTATTAGCCAACTGTAAAACCTACTATTAAATTGTACACGCCGATTAAGCTAACTAGTAGTGAAATTCGTTGACATTTTCGGGTTTGTGGCATTTTCGTAAAATATATTTTCTGCTATCCTTAATCTTTCGCGGATTTGTTGGTAATCGACTTATAACTTATTCTCATTCGGTGGAGAGTTATGTCAGCATATCCTTACGCATTATTCGATTTATTTTATTTTATATTGCCGCTTCAAGTAATTGGCTGTTGCTTGACATCCTCGGTGTGGCTGCGCTTGATGTGCACGTTGACAAGGCGCCTACTTGTCTACTACCCACTACCTCGTCTATACTGATTCTATGAGACAGTTGGACGTTGCTGGAGGGTACGGGGTGCATGGTCCTTGTGGCCATGTTAGGCTCGAAGAGTGGTTTCATGCACTCAGTGTGAAGCGGACTACGGTCCAGCCACTGTCTTGTGTGCACTAATTTCCCCACGTAGAGCGTTCTACGGGTATGATTGCCAGTCAGATTAGCAGTCACCTACATAAATGTGGTACAAGGTAAATCCTAGCACCGTCGTATGAACCAGCTACGACTCCGTGCTAAGAGTGATCAATATCTGATGGACCGTAATCATAAGCTAGATCCCTAGCTACTGTTTGGTGCGTTTTTGCTGCCGAAACCAGCAGATGGAGATTCGGAACGAGTTGCGCGTGTGGGCGAAAAACGTATTTCAGCTTCGGATATGCTTCGCAGACAGCCAGCACGCAATAGTAGACCATCGGATCGATTCACACGGACCCAAAGAAGCGATGCACCAGGAAGACGTGCCAAGATGGAGCGTATATGGAAGTCCAACTCATATGGTGCATCCGCCCCTCGAACTCAATCATTGTACACATCCAATCGGACAGTGATACAGGTCAAGCAATCGCCGGTGAGTCATAGTCACTGAACCATTGAGCCACAGAACCTAACACGGAGCGTACACTAACTTGCCCCGTCTTATCTTCCGATCCAGCTGTATAAATACTACCGGTCCTATTCACGATCTAGTATTCATTATATCTACTGAAAATAGCCCAGGTTATAACACATTGGATATCGTATTGACTGTAGGTTACACCACCCCGACTGACAGTACGGCTTATTCTACAAAGAGCACTTATTGCATTAGCCATTTTGGATGGAATGGGGGCTCCAGCTAGCAGATATAATCACAGTTGGATGAGAAGACCGAATTACGTTTCCGGCTTCTGGTTATAACCATTCGACGGGATTACAGGTACATAAAACATGGTGGACCGTTCCAGAGCCGCACCGGCCCCGTCGTACTGTTGAGTTTAGTGTTACTCGAAGAATTCCAGGTTCACCAGAGTGCACTGAGGTCGGGTGACGCGCTACGCGTTGCAGCATTGCAGGCTCAACCCGAATACCAATAGCATTGCAGATGGAACACCACTGGTTGCGATCGTTTTGCAACTTGCCTTTTATTGTGCCAGATTTGGGTTCGGGAAAATTGGTGCACACGAGAGTTAACGCAACGTCGTTTTGTCTAGCGAGTGTTGGTTTTATACTTTTTGCCGACAATTCGGTTTGTTTAGAGTGCACTACTGGAGTTGACAGTGAAAGCTGCTTTGCGCCACGCGTGTTCGGTACTGATGTTTGACCTATGTGTGTCGCTCCTGGTGTGTTTATCGAGGCAATCGGTGTGTAGGTTACCTTCTTGTTATCTGCACCGTATGTTCTTCGGCTCTGAGCTGTCGGTGTTATGGTTGAATCTCCAGGTGAGGCGTCTATGGTTGGAGAAGTGGAAGCAGGCATGTTTGAGGCTTGCCCACTTATGGGAGTGAGGTTACCCAGTGGATTTAGAGTCACAGACGCTGCAGTGCGGTTGGAGCGTCTAGCTCTTTTCTTCGGTTTAGACTCAGAGCTTACTTTGGCCGGGTGAGGTATTATCGTGGCCGTATTTACCTCCGGGGGAGGGATGTTAGTATTTACAAATTGCGCGATTATTTCAGTCATCCTATCGCATTTTTTCATGAGCAAAGATAAGCAGTTGACCACTGGAATGACTTGACATGTTGGGCAAAACCAAATTGTGTCAGCAACTTGGTTTGTCTGTCTCACTTCTTGGACAGATTTACCTACACATTGCGGACAGTAGGACCTTATTCTATCGGCCACCGGCAGTCCAGTTTATATAGTTTCCGCTAAGGAGTGCAATGCCCAGGTACACCTGGTATTGGCAAAAGAAGCTGCTTGAACCGTGTGTCTATTAACTGCGTGTCCACTAATCTTCCATTAGCAATAAAAATGGGTATATCGAAAGATTTGATGACGCATTTATGCGTGCCTTACTGAAATACAGGGAACGACAGCGAAAAGGCCGTAATACATTTATACTGGACTTCAGGATCACTGAAAATTCATGCAGTTGCAACAGCTGTTTCTCCATCAAAGCTTTGATGAACAGACAATTAAACAAGTAAATAAACTGTTAGTGTCAAAAAAGCAAGACACTTCTGCTTCGTGACGTTACCCGACCAATTTTGGGCTAGCAGTCGGTTGTCACCCAGAAAAAGCGGACGCTGCGATCAGCTCATGTGCTAGTCAAAGAATATCGTGGCCATGAAAAATAGATCGTCGGCATAATTAAAAGGCGGATTGGGCGTTTTCTGCACTATGTGCAGGTGAGTCCACTGCTGTAAAGGTACTAGGAATGCTTTGTTGTGATCAAAAGAGTGGTGTGTAGTCACTTAACCTTGATCTTCTGTTAGTAATGTGCAAACTGGAAAGGTTTATTGAGGTCGGAAATTCCCGTAACTTAGTGTCGGCGACAGACATCACACCTCCAAGCAGACGCGAATCCAGCTGTGCACGGAAGTCGGTGACTCCGTTCCAGGTTGACCAAAGTTGGAGATCACACAACCAACAACTAAGAAAGGTGGTGCTACGTAAGTGCGTTTTATTTGAACGTAGGTTGACGGAGCTCGAAACCCGAGGTCAAAACAAGCATATACTCCAAAGGACCGAAAGGTCCAAACCGGCTGATGTCAGAGTCAAATCGAAGGAAAAGGCGTTGATCAGCAGACTGGTGTTGACATGAAGTCAGTACCGTTAAACAATGGGGTTATAGCTAGAACGGTATGTGTCAATGCCCCATGCTGAGGCTAATGTTGCATTCATGATGCTTCTTCACCGCAGTTGGGCTAAACTAACTTACACTTAAACTAGGTCTTTTTAATGCGGATAAACTTCGTTTCATTTTATTTGGTTTGCTCTGCGTACTTGATAATCTTCTCCCAACTTGCATACGTCGCTCATGCAAATTGTGGTAAACTTGCGTAATTGTATCGCGTGGTATGTTTTAAACAACTCGGACATTTTGTACTTATCACGGATTCACTTATAACCAATTTCTTCTATATGCTCATTTAGCGAGTATTTATGCCGCCATATGCGTTTGCTTTATTCGATCTCGGCATTTTGAGTGATTGGCTGTTGTTTGATATTCTAGGTGTGGCTGCGCTTGATGTGCATGTTGACAAGATGTCTGCCTGTCTATTACCCACTATCTCGTCCATCTGGCTCCAGGAGACAGTTGGTCGTTGCTGGAACGGACGGGGTGCACGGTCCTTGTGGTCGTGCTAGGCTCGAACAGTGGTTCCATGCAGTCGGTGTGGAGCGGACTACAGTCCAGCCACCGCCTAGTGTGCACTTGATTCCCCAAATACAGCGTGCTTGTGTTTGCCTATGAAGGAGTTTGGGCCGGCTCTGTTGATGCAACGTGGCTCCCATCCACATGCCTCCCGGTCTTATTCCTTCGGGTTTACACTGAATATGGGGTGCGTGGATGGAGCTGTGGGTGGTGCAGCGCAAGCCATCCATGGTCCCTCTGTAGGCACAGGCGTCCTGTGGCTGGCCACAGTGACAGGCAAATCCTAAACCGGATGCCGCCAACCATGTGTCAATGCACTTGACTAATTTCTTCATGTCTAACAGACAGCAGCTTGCTGCGTAATCGCCTTGTGTTGGCTGGTCTACTCTAGCAGTTGGATAAAGAATTAACTAGCATATACTGTGAGGTATCTATTTTGTAGTATGCAACATAACTGTGCAACACTTGAATAACCTCACTGCCATGTAAATACTGTCGAAGATAGTCGCTTCCGGATTTATGTGTCCCCGTGATTAAGAGTAGCCAAAGGACACCTGCAACTACAGAGAAACCATGAGCGGTATTGTGCACGAGTCAGCACCTGTTAGACGGCATGAACTGCATGGCATCTCCACACATACAACTGATAGCCAGCGCAGATCCGGAAGATATGTTAGTGAAAGTGAGTTTCGTAGTAGACGGGTGAAAGTTGCTTACTGTACCTACGCAGGGCGTTATTCACCAGTGACCTCCTGGACCCAGTGCTCCAGCTGGCAGCATTGGATGTGCGGGGAACTTGCTCCCATCCACGCAGGACCTGGTGTGTCATGTGGGGAATGTGCGATACCACAGCACAACGGACGCTAACAAGCCTGTGAACAGCCAAAGGAGGATGGAAATTCGTCATATATGCCACAGCACAGCGACAACCACTGGTACATAATAATCAAACAAGTTGTAATTCTTATCGATTGGCGCCGCACCCAATCAGGAATGCGAGTGATTCACTTTTTTCTTTTAACTTCAAATGAGATGACAATTTGCAGACTGAAGTTCTCTGAGAGCACAAGTTAACTGGTGCCACCGGTTGGCACTTAGTTACTACTTTCAACGGAGCATACATGAGCCTGCACTACGGTATTCAAAACGACAGGGTTTACGTTTGATGGTGTGACTCAAAGTTTAGACACAATTGCTACGTCTTTACCAGCAGAGCACCTTATGGGAAATCACGAGGCTTTTATTCAGCAGTACTACACGCTCAACGAATAAATCTCACAATAATATACTCACCATGATGGGGACATCACCGCACTTCACCTCCGTCGGCTTCGAGATTAGTTTGTGTGGCGAATCGGTGGGACAATTCATCTCTACCCTAGTCTCGTAGTCCACGCATAACACAACTGGGCTTATCAGGTCTGTTGCATTTGATGTCGGTGTTGGATAAACTTGGAATGATCCAATCGGATCGTTTTTCGTGTTACGACCAGGAACACCAGCAAGTTTCTCACACTGGCGACGGTATTCAACGTCTGTCAAGTTGACGGTGCACTGGCTTTGGATCGAGTTCGCAAAAGCTTCAAAAAGGGAGGTGGAGGACAAAACAATCTCGGAATGCTTTTACACCACAAGGACGGTGAGAAGAGAACCACCTGAGACGCTGCAGTAGGAAATGAAGCATATATTTAACTTTACTAAGGTAGCCACCAGAATCCAAGGTGGAAAGAAGAGGAAACCGAAATGTAGGGTTAACACCAATATAAACATGTCGGCCTTCCACAAAGGACAGTAAGGGAGCATCCAACGCATGGAACGGTGGGAACGTGTTTTTCGGCTTGGGTGATTTAAAACAGCGTCGTAGCAAAAGTGCAAGAAATATGTGGACAAATACAACAGAATTTAAAGTAAATAAAGAATAAAGTTAAAATCGAAGAAACACTACATCCAAGTGCTTTGTTAAAATAGAGCCTAAAATACATTAAATTTAAAAATGAAATGACATATTGATAGAAATATATGACACGTATACATGTGTAGGTTTAGATGCAAGCATTTATCGTTTCTCATTCATCTCTCTTTGCCCAATGACTTCCAAAACTGCTGCCTTACCCTACCACACAACCAGTTTTCTGGCGGTTTGATTCCATGTGTTAGACACTCCCGACATTAAATGGTTCCCAGCTATCGTCCATTTACCAGTGGTTGCGGTCAGCATGAACCTTTGGTTTGCGTTTATTACTCAACACTGATTACACCATAGATTGTAAAACACATGTTACTATAAAGTTTAGAAGGTTGGACCGCATTTTCGACTGACAATGCCTGAGATGATTTAATTAAGATAATTCATCCGGGGCCGCTCTCAGTCAGCAGGTTTTTGCAAATCTGGAAAAGCACGAGACACCGGTGGTTCGACCTTCCGGATCTCGTCAGTGTTGCGCCTTCCAGAGGACCTCAGCCGGTTTCCGCTTCCATGACTTCAGAATACCAGCAGCTGGTTCCACTTCGCCATGGGTGACAGTCGCGGAGCCACATGATTAACGGTTGATCATGATATAGCCTGGCTCATCTGCACTGCCATGTCAGGTAGGAACTGTGCAGATGACAGCGGCTAGCCCCACCGGCTAGGACTTTCCGCATAGCGCCTTGGCATGGCACAAGGACTTGGAGGCTATGCGGAGAGTTCCGCGGCTGTCACCCATGGCGAAGTGGCGCTAGTTGCTGGTATCCTGAAGTCATGGAGGCGGAAGCCGGCAGAAATCCTCTGGAAGGCGCATCACTGACGAGACCCAGAATGTCGAACCACCAGTGTCTTGTGCTTTTTCAGGCTTGTAAAAACCTGCAGACTGAGAGTAGACTATGATGAATTATCTGAATTATATCAACATCTCCACAACTCATTAGTAGTGAGATGCTTCAGCTGTTCGTTAGCTGTGACCAACGGTTTCGTATTGCTCTCACAACCACCACAGTGCATTTTCTCTTGAAAATGTGATTATGATAGGAGATTCATTTGCCAGAGACTGCGACGAAGCACCCCAAGGTGTGTATGCTGTGAAACAAGCAGTGGTTCCGAGTCCAATCGTATCCTCTTAGTGGGAGTTACACTGCGCTTTATCACAACTACACGTTGTTCCAAGTCTCTTCCCGGTATCCATTGTGATTAATGAGTTTTGGTCTTTGCTGATACTAACCACTTCTATGATCATTTGTAAGTTCGACCGCACCTGCGGCATAACGTTTGCCGGGCGAACGACGCGGCACCCGACAAAACGCATCTATAAGTACCACCCGCGTTGGTCTCATAAAGATGGTCCCGGAGCTAGCAATAGCCCAATTTCTGTTCACTTTATTGACACGGGGCCTCACAAAGAAATAAACCAGCTGCAATCAGAAAAAGCGCATTCGCAAGCTTGCATCAGCAGAGGCAGTCGGTATTCGGTTAGTAAAACATTATTTATGCTCTCACAGTAAACTGATCCGGGCTGAGCAGCTGCTATATTCGATGAATTTGAAAGACACGGAAGCCAGTTGCGCTGGATAGAAAACACAAATGCCCCAGCTTGGATTGCCTGTCGGTTCACGAGCCTAGCATGCAGGTGGTCTGTTTCATTTTTAGTAATCTGTTCGATTGCACTCCACTACAATTTTCTTGATGTGCTTGCACAAGTCTGGGGAGAAAGCACTGAAAACCATTGTAGCCATTTAACCCTAAGTCTTTGAGTTGTAAATGGGGATTTCCAGGTTGTTGAATTACGGATGAATATCTATCACACAGATGTCTGCATATATCTCATAGATCAAATTTTCTGGAGCAACGGCGGAAAGTTCAGGTGCGTATTCCTGCAATACCAGCACAATGCGACGCTGTGTACTACCAAGTTTCTGGTGACGCTTACCGGTTTGAATGGAACGCCTTACAAGTATGCATTTGATGCCCAACCTCCGATTCCATTTGTTCTATTCTTTTGGGCTTCTACTCGAGTTCAGAGTTGGGTGAGCGATGTACTGAGTGCCGTGCAGATGAACACCTACCTTTCTTCCGTGGCACCTAGAGATAAAAATCCGACAGTGCCATGTCACTTGGATACAACGTGCTACTTGGACCAATCGTGAGCACACATCGTCGTACCAATCGTAAATGACCAGGTGGACTGAAATGTGCGGGTAAATCAACTTTTTCTTTAGAAGATGAAGGTATTGTGAATACTTGAATTACAGGGTAACTTGCTACCCCAGCGTGATGTTAAGACAGTAGGCTTGATCAAAACAACTGATCTTTTGGTTTAAAGGTAGCAACTGGAAGGAAGGCTGTCAAATGCCGCACAGGTTTCCAAGGAACTTGTTGCAAGAATATTGACTCGGCAGATAGTGAGTTTCTGAAAACTTAAGGAGAAGCGTCTAGCACTGCTAGTTTACACGTTGAGTTATTGGGAACAGTTGCTGTGAAAGTTGATCCTCCACGCCAACATACACTTAGCACTTTGTGTTATTTGGTTTATTAAGACATTCAGAATCGGGGGCCACAGAAAACGTGTGGCATCTCTGCTGACAATACCAGCAAAAGTAACTCAAACTGTTGTATTTGTCACTATGTTCCATTCGAACGCTGGTCGCAACCGTAGATCAAGTTAGGAGGTTGCACGAATGCAAAGATGGCGGTGTATCAGTGGTGCGAGAGTAGCAAAACTTATTTAAGCAACAGATGCACAAGATTTGGTTGTGCTTGCCTATCTTCGCAAATAACACTCGTAGTTTTTCACTATCTGTATTGGTAAGGTTCAATATTGCATATTTGCCAATGTTCGCAAGGCTTTTAGTCTGTCTCCCGTCTGCTTTTTATCTCTTACACAAATGGTGACCACGTCTTGCAGCCTATCATAGCTTAACTTCTTCACCTCTAGACGACCTGCCCACTCATTAGCCAGTGTTAGTATGTGGCAGGCTACGTCCCTCTGTAGTATTCTAAATGAAGCACGA
>CALYDF020006509.1:0-10000 GCA_944474145.2 Dicrocoelium dendriticum
ATCATCATCATCATCATCATCATCATCATCATCATCATCATCATCATCATCATCATCATCATCATCATCATCATCATCATCATCATCATCATCATCATCATCATCATCATCATCATCATCATCATCATCATCATCATCATCATCATCATCATCATCATCATCATCATCATCATCATCATCATCATCATCATCATCATCATCATCATCATCATCATCATCATCATCATCATCATCATCATCATCATCATCATCATCATCATCATCATCATCATCATCATCATCATCATCATCATCATCATCATCATCATCATCATCATCATCATCATCATCATCATCATCATCATCATCATCATCATCATCATCATCATCATCATCATCATCATCATCATCATCATCATCATCATCATCATCATCATCATCATCATCATCATCATCATCATCATCATCATCATCATCATCATCATCATCATCATCATCATCATCATCATCATCATCATCATCATCATCATCATCATCATCATCATCATCATCATCATCATCATCATCATCATCATCATCATCATCATCATCATCATCATCATCATCATCATCATCATCATCATCATCATCATCATCATCATCATCATCATCATCATCATCATCATCATCATCATCATCATCATCATCATCATCATCATCATCATCATCATCATCATCATCATCATCATCATCATCATCATCATCATCATCATCATCATCATCATCATCATCATCATCATCATCATCATCATCATCATCATCATCATCATCATCCTCAAGGTCAAGGCCACAGCCTTCGGTTTGAAAATACGTTCGCTCCGCTCTCAGGCCAGTTTTTCATTATTATTGTGTCATATATTGTTATATCTTGTCGTGAGTTATATAGTTCGATATAATATTTGATTCTGCGTTATCCGGTGATATATTTAGATATATATCAGCCGTAATTTTCTCGTTTTTTGTCCTCTTGGCGATTTTTTGATCTGAGTGGTAGCGTGCCCTTATCCTGTTAGGCCAATTTTATCTCGTTGATTTTATTGTTATAACAGTGTCGTCCTCTAATTCACATAATTAATTCTAGCTAGTCATTTAGCGTTATACTTCGTAACTATCTGTAATAATTCAGCATAACTTCTGTGTCTCTTAATTACACCCATTTGCTCGTATCGATCGTAGTTATTTTTAAAATGACGAAGCAGTCTCCTTGTGGAATTTGCTGCAAGATCGTCGGACATAGAGCTAATGCGGTTTCATGCAGTCTCTGCAGCGCAAGGCTTCATATTTCGTGCGTTGGTCTGACTGTAGACCAATTTCGTATAATTCAGGGCATTAAGAGCGAATTTTTGAAGACCGTTTGTAAGCAATGCCAAGCTAATCTTGTGCAGAATAAAACGGACACGTCTAACAAGCGAATCAGCACAACGAAGTGCTCTAAAATGCCCAGCTCGTCCGTGTGCTTCACCACAGTCAGTGAAGCTGCCAACGCCTAGTACCTCGTCGCATCCATCGCGGAAACAAGGTACTAAAGTTCCATCAGACTCTCCCTCAAGACCTACTATATGTTCAGCTGACAGTAAAGTTCCAATTTGCAATAAACAAACTGAGGATAACGATTGGAGAGTAAAAACATCGAAGAAACCAAGACCAATTGTAAAGTGGCCCTCAGTGCATCAAAAAGTCAAAGTCTGGGCCTCGATCAGAAATTCATTATTCATAGAACGCAACTCATTTTATATCTCGAGTCAATTAGAATCATTCGCAAAACAAATCTCCTTTCTATTACATTCTCAGCCAGCGTTCGAGTTTCGTTCAATGTCGATAGAAATCGATTGCATGCTAACCTTCAGTTCGCCTCTGCAGCGATTGACCAGCTTTCAGACCGTTGACCCAAAATCGTTAAGCTCGACCGATCGCTATGCAACGGGCATCTAAATGTAGTGTCATACCATCACATCCTTCCGTTCTTTCTTTTTTTTGTAGTCCGATTGCGTAAGCGCTGTATCGCCTTCCACTGCGTGTAGTCTTGTGGTCGTGTGCTGCCGTATCCACCGAAATGTCCGGCTGCGTTGGCTGCTTCGCACGATGCCGTGCTTGTTCACCACGTTGTCTCCTTAACTGCACCCGGTTGCGTCGGAATAGACTATCCCCAACTCTTACGTCGTAGCTTCGTTCGCCTTTGAGACCTTCCCCTCGCCCTCTCCTCCCAGCCCCGTTAGCTCCCGGTGTCGGCGCGACCCAGACCTCGTCTCCGGGCAACAGGCGTGGAAGCTGCTTCGTTCCGCGATCGTAATATTTCTTTTGTCGAAGCATGCGCTCACGCAAGCGCTCATACATCAAGCTCTGCGATGGTATTTCAGGCTGCAGCAGAGTATTGGCGATCGGCAACAGGGTTCTTGTCCTACGGCCAAACAGACGTTGCGCTGGACTGCATCCAATTTCGGCAGATGGCATGTTCCTTCGTTCTAACAACATGATGTAAGGATCTTCTTTGGTCTCCTTGGCTTTGGTGAGTAACTTCTTTGCTTCCTTCACGGCTGACTCAGCTTTTCCATTTGACTGACTGTGGTAAGGGCTGGTTAAACGATGAAGGAAATCCCACTTTTCGCTGAAACTCCGAAATTCGGCGCTGTTGAATTGGGGGCCATTGTCGGACACTACCTCTTCCGGTATCCCATGTCGCGCAAACTGCGATCGTAGCTTGTTTATCACGGCCTGTGTGCTAGTAGACGTGAGAGCATCAATCTCGAAATAGTCGCTAAAGTAATCGACAGCGATCAGGTAATTCTTTCCGTCATGTGCAAAGATGTCTAGGGCGACTTTCTGCCACGGCCTTTCCGGGACCTCACGAAGCATCATAGGCTCCTTCGGCTGGCGGACATCATGTGCTCGACAGGCTAAGCAGTTTGAAACGTGATCCCGTATCTGACTAGTCATTCCAGGCCAAAACATTAGCTCTCGAGCTCTCGCCACGCAAGCATTGACTCCTGAATGACTTCCGTGTATCAGCTCCAGCATGGGTCGTTGCATTGCCTTTGGAACGAGTATACGGTTGCCTTTGAAGATTAGCCCATCCTGTGTGACAAGTTCATCCCGAAAGTTAAAGAAGGGAGTCAACTCCTTTGGCAGCTTGTTTTTACTATCGGGCCACCCTTTCAGTATCGTTTCCTTGAGCCGATTACACAGCTCGTCTGCTTCCGTGTGGCGTAGTAGTTGCTGGAAACGCTCCTCTGTGACGGCCAATAGCTGAGTGACATGGACAATGTCTTGGTCATCTTGCGTTGCGGTCACATCGGAAAGATATGCCCTAGACAGTGTGTCTGCAATGTACATCCTCGACCCCGGTTGGTAGACGATGTCTAGGTCGTACTTCTGGAGCCGAATGAGCATTCGTTGTAAGCGGCGTGGGACGACGTGCAGTGGTTTATTGGCTATTGATACCAGAGGCTTGTGATCGGTAAATACAGTGGTCCGGCGACCAAAAGTGTAATCGTTGAAACGCTCTACGGCATAAACCAATGCTAGCATCTCCTTTTCAATCTGTGCATAACGGCGCTCGGATTCCGGTAGTGTCCGACTGCGAAAATCGATGGGCTTCCCGTTCTGCATTAGCACGGCACCGATACCGAATTGGCTGCTGTCACACTGGATCTCAAGGGGAAGTGACGGATCGTAATACGCTAGGACAGGGGCGCACGCGATCAGTTGTTTGATGTTCTGGAAAGCCTCCTCCTGTTCTGTGTTCCACTGCCAGCTCTCGCCCTTATGTGTAAGTTTTCGGATAGGAACCATTACTTCGGCTAGTCGTGGAAGGAAGCGGCTGAGGTAATTCACCATCCCGTTTAGTCTGCTCACGGCTTTAACATCTGTCGGAGGTGGCATCTCTTTTATGGCTCTAACTTTCTCCGGATCTGGCTTTAGACCTTCTGCGCTCAAAACATGTCCGTGGAACACCAGCTCTGTTTTTCGTAACTCAATTTTCTCACGTTTCAATCTGATATTCTTGTCTTTACAGCGTTCTAGAAATCTGCTCAGGTTACGGTCGTGCTCTTCCAGAGTCGCCCCAAAAACCACTACATCGTCTGCTACACAAATAGCTCCGGGTAGATCGTCTAGGGCCTGCATTAATCGTTTCTGAAAAATTTCACTGGACACTTTCAAACCGAATGGTAAGCGCAACCACCGAAACCGTCCAAATGGCGTTCCGAACGTGGTTAAATAACTGGACTCTTCGTCAAGCTGGACGTGCCAGAAAGCGGAAGCGAGGTCGACCTTCGTGAACAATCTGGCCTTGGACAACTCGGGTAAGACGTCATCTAGCGTTGGTAGTGTAAAATACTCTCTCCTGAGTGCGGCGTTGAGCGGCTTAGGGTCGATGCACACACGCAAATCGCCTGACTTCTTGGTGATTATCGCGACTTGACTGACCCAATCGGTTGGCTCATCGACCTTGGCAATCACACCTAAACTGATCAAACGCTGCAACTCGTCTAAGAACTTCTCACGCAAAGCGATAGGTACTTTTCTCGCTGGTAGTGCTACTGGTCTAGCGGACTCGTTTAACGACAGGTGAGCTACGCCTTGGAATTTTCCCACGGTACCATCAAACACACTGGGATAGTTGTCTACGATCTCTGTACCGACTTCGCACGAGTGAACAAAACGATCATGATTAAAAGAAACAAAACCCAAACTCTGAATGGAATCAAGGCCCAGGATGGGCATTAAATCTCCTGATACCAGGAGAAAATCAAGTAAATGCTCGGAGCCATCCTTCGGGTTTATGGCCTTCATGGTAACGCAGCCCTTCGGTTGTAACTTTGATCCGTTCCACATTCTGAGCTGTGTCTGTATTTGGCGGTATTCTGCATCGGGACAGTATTTGTGAGGAAGTATGTTCACGCTTGCTCCTGAATCCAATTGGAATCGCACCGGACGCCCTTGAATAAGCAACGTTGCGAATACACAGACTGGTCTCTCACGTCCTGTCATGTTGTTAATAGCCAGTTCCTGCGGCTCTTCCTGATCGTCCTGCCCGACTGAGTCGACTTTGGTTGCCTGACAACAACGTGCAAAGTGGTTCTTCTTCGCACACTTCATACAGGTTCGGCCCCATGCTGGACAATCCTCTTTGCGCCTTGGGTGTGAGCGGCCGCAAAACTGGCATTTGGGTTGATTCGCGCTCGATGACTTCGATACAATTTCTCGGCCTCGGGATACTGCAAACAGATCCGTTGTGGACTCCATCTTGAGCTGCTGAAACTGTTGAGCCGTCCTTGATTCGCTAAAACAGATATCGATGCAATGTTCCAAAGACAGGTTTCGCTGTCGCAAAAGGCGTCTGGAAAGTTCCTCATTCTTTATGCCAATTATAATTCGATCGCGGATCAGCGAATCTCGTAAACAGGTGCAAAAATTGCAATCCCGCGCCAGAATTTTCAGCTCCGTGATGTATGCGTCGATTGATTCACCCGGCAGGCGATTTCGGCTGAAAAACAGATACCTTTGGTAAGTTTCGTTTGTGTAACCTTCGCAAAACTCGCCGAATCTGCGTATTACTTCATCCAGCTCCATCTCCTGAGTTCCATCGCTGAGATCCAACGTTTGCAGCGTCCGCCTGGCTTCGTCTCCAATGGCATGCATGAACATCGCCAGTTGATAGGCCATTGGCTGAGAATCCAACTGAGTCAGTGTTACAAAGTCTAGCCACTTCGCCTTCCATATTCTCCAATTCTCCGGCAACGAACTCTCGGTCATTTGCAACGGAGCTGGCAGCGGAATCGTTGGTTGTCCACCAAACGCATGCGGGGTTCGGCGTGTCTTCTTGTCCTCTGTCGCCATGTAAAACGTGCGGCCCTCCGGCAGAAAGAACAACAGGTGGCGGCGACACGAAAATCTTTATTGGCGAGAATTGCTTTCTTTTTATATCAGATATGACCATTTCCTGCGCCCGTTTCTATTCGGCTACTACACTTTCATGCATTTGTCTCCATTTGCCAGTGTCCTTTGATCCTGGGCGTTTCGCCTCCAATCGTTCGGTCGTAATTCGTCCATGGCATTTGCTACAATTGGTTCCCCATGCTGTGTCTTGACGATCAAAAACCAATCGGCCGATGGGTTTCGGTTCAGTGCCTGCTCTTTCTGGCCTATGGACGGTCGTTCGCGTACCGGATTGACGTGACGCTGATTGGTCAGGCGTCTGATGCAAGTCCTCGATCCCCTTAACGTCGCTTACTCGTTTGCGAGCCGTCTCGGGTTTTGATTGGATATTCGGACCACGCTTGTTTGCCAGACGCTTTGCCGAGCCGTTGGTCTGTTCGTCCGATCGGTAGCTTGTGTGCGCCACTGGTTGGCGGTGCCGCGAACTGATTGCGATCTCCGATTGTGTTGCCGATTGGTGGAAACCAGTTCGCGCTGTTGGCTGGCGGTTTGGCACGTAAGCTACCATCACAATCATCTCAACAGATCGCCCGTCTAGGAAAGAGAATGGAGGGCAAAAGTCGGCCCATGAGGGTGACATTTGCCGAAGAAGCAAGTACCAAGTTACTATTGTCTCGCCTTAATAGGCTGAAGGGTATGAAGATCCACGTACGCGCTGACTTAGAACCGGCAGACAGAGAGAAACTCAAGTCTGCCATGATTGAACTAAAGCGGCGCACGGAGGATGGAGAAACAAACCTCCGTATCGTAAATTTTCGAGTAGTTGCCCGGGTTCCTCCACGAATCCGGATCAACAGGTTGCTAATACTTCAGGCGCGCCCAGCGGGTCCTACCGCGGTCTGCGCGTAGCCTTTACTAACGTATGCAGTTTGATGAACAAACGCGATGTGCTGTACGACTTCGTAAGCTCTCAGCGACCGGACGTATTAGGCCTTGCTGAGACATGGTTAAACTCCGACGTAAACGCCCAAGAACTGGAAATCCCCGGCTACTCATGCTTCCGCTGTGATAGACCATCAAATGATCGCGGTGGCGTTCTACTTTACATAAAGTCTTCCTTGTGTGGGAGACTAGTGAGCGCCTATCAAAGCGCTGATGGTCTATGTGAGCAGTTATGGTGTTCGATACACCTCAGACGCTGCGAGTTGCACGTGGGCGTGGTATATCGCAGCCCACTGAGCCGCAGTTTGGACTGGTTGCCGCATGTCCGCAACCACATGAGTCGTCCGATGTTCCTACTCATGGGCGATTTCAACTTGCCCCGAATACAGTGGCCTGAAGCTGAACTTCTCCCCGGCCACTGTGAAGTCGAGAGGAAGTTTACGGAGTTGCTATTTGAAACTGGGGCCACACAGCACATCAACCAACCGACACGCATTACTGCGCGCGCAACTCCATCATGCTTAGACCTGCTGTTGACTAGCTGTGAGCAGCGTGTACATAACATTCAAGTCTTAGAGCCTCTGGGAGCGAGTGACCACTCAGTGGTCATAGGCAGTTTAGAACTACCGCTACCGTATCCTCTCCCACTAGAGTCAGCCTTCAACTATTGGAAGGCGGACTTTAATGGCCTCATTCGAGCAGCGAGCCAGATAGACTGGTCTTTACCACAGGATTCATCTATTGAAACCTGTTGGGCTATCATTAAAGAGGGAGTGAAATCGTTGTGCGCCCGATTTGTGCCCCTCAAATTTCGGAAAGTTGGGCCAGTCAAACCACATTGGTTTGACAAAGAGTACAACAAAATGGCCCGACGGCGACGTAGACTATGGAACAAATTCGTGTTATCTGGCTCTGATGAGGACTACAGTGCCTACAAGGTACAACGAAATCGCTGCAACAACGCGAAAACAAGAAAACGCAGAAGCTTCGAAGAGGAGCTTGCAACTGCCGCAAAAACTGCCCCCAAGAGGATCTTCGCATATGTGAAGCGGCGCCTAAGACCTATAGCTAGTATTCCAGTGTTAGAAGGCTCAGAAGGACAGCCTCTAACCTCGAGTACTGATCGTGCGTCAGCATTGGCAACGCACTTCGCCTCCGTATTCGCAAGTGACCAGGTGTCTGTAATGAGTTCGACGAGCACCGCTCCAGCCGAACTTAACAGCCTGGACTGCAATATTGAGGATGTACGCAAGATTCTAGCAAATCTTGACGGGACGAAACCTGCTGGGCCAGATGGTATACACCCTCTAATCCTCAAGTCATTATCGACCATAATTGCACCTTCTGTAACTGAACTGTTTAACAGGTCACTATCCACTGGTCTACTACCGGACGACTGGAAATGCTCAGTCGTAAAGCCTATCCCGAAAGGTGGTAACCCAAGCAAAGTGGATAACTACCGGCCGATCTGCCTGACGGCAGTTTTGGCAAAGACGCTCGAGAAGATCGTGAAGAAGAGCCTTCTGCAACTTCTCGAGTCGAAAAACCTGTTAACCTCCGCACAGCATGGTTTCCTGAAAGGTCGTTCGTGCATCACCAACCTACTGTTGACGAGGCACGAATGGTTACAAGCGCTGAACAAAGGCCAATCGGTTGACGTCATTTACATTGACTTCAGTAAGGCTTTTGACAAGGTTAACCATGCAGTGCTCCTTGACAGACTGAGGATGTGCGGTGTTGGTGGTTCGCTGCACAAATGGATCAGCAATTTCCTTATTGATCGGAAGTGGAGAGTCCAGGTGGACAACCATCTAACAGACTGGTATCCATCGAGCAGCGGCGTGCCCCAAGGCACTGTACTGGGCCCGATATTGTTTCTAATCCATATAAACGATGTGCCTCAGCTACTACAATCACATTGTGCTTTGTTCGCAGATGACTTGAAAGTGTGGAGAGTAATCCGCACACTCAATGATTGCGATTTACTTCAGCAGGATCTCGACCGCCTCTCAACATGGTCTGCAGAGGTTAACCTTCCGATCAACCCTGCCAAGTCGCAATTCATGAGGTTGGGTAAGTGTGATCACGGCCGAACGTACACAGTGGCTGGACAACCGTTGCATCCCGCTCCTTTCGTGCGCGACCTCGGTGTACTCTCACGCTGCGACCTAAAGTCCATTGACAACACGAATAGGCTGTACCAAAACAGCCTTCGTATGCTTTGGGCTCTCAGGCGCAGCTTTAGCACTTGGTCCGAAGAGATTGCCACTCGCCTCTTCGTCTCGATAATACGACCAATGCTAGAGTACGGCACTCCCGCATACTGTCCCATCACCCGGGGCGAAGTAGAAAAGCTTGAGCGGGTGCAGCATGTAGCCACTAGGCTGATTCCCAACTTACGAGGTATGCCATACGAAGACCGATGTAAGAAACTAGGGTTATACACCCTATCTTATCGTCGGCTGAGGGTTGACCTCATCATGACGCACCGAATATTACATCTGGGTGATTACCCCATGTTGAGACAACTACTTCATCTGCGCACACAAAGCTGCACGCGAGGACACCGGTATAAACTTATCGTCCCGGATTTGAAGCGGGTCGCCCATCAACTCTGTTTCGAACGAAGAGTGGTGAATGTCTGGAACGACCTGCCTCAGCATATAGTAGAAGCGAACACAGTGGCTAAATTCAAGATGCTACTAGACAAACAATTTGCAGAGGCAAAGTACAAAGAGCGAAACGATAAATAAAAAGTTCATGTCCGAAAACGACGAACGATGCAGCTACACAGAGCAACCTCTACTCGCTGCTTCCCACCAGTTCTCAGTTCTCAGTTCTCATCATCATCATCATCATCATCATCATCATCATCATCATCATCATCATCATCATCATCATCATCATCATCATCATCATCATCATCATCATCATCATCATCATCATCATCATCATCATCATCATCATCATCATCATCATCATCATCATCATCATCATCATCATCATCATCATCATCATCATCATCATCATCATCATCATCATCATCATCATCATCATCATCATCATCATCATCATCATCATCATCATCATCATCATCATCATCATCATCATCATCATCATCATCATCATCATCATCATCATCATCATCATCATCATCATCATC
>CALYDF020006510.1:0-13336 GCA_944474145.2 Dicrocoelium dendriticum
GATCGATCGCGAAACTGCTTTTCTGTTGAGTAACCATGTCGGCAACATCGATTGGCGCGATCTCATTGGTTGGCTTGCTGACTCATTACTATTGGTTGTGTGCGTCTGTCGCTTGACTCTCCGTTTAACAAGGAATTGACCCAGTTGTACTTCGTTAATTTTGCGAGATACATTTTACCTTTCCTACGGCTTTCTTGATACAACATTGTGGCGTCGCGGAGGCAAAAGTGAACCTTTCCATCCAACCCCCATCTCCATTTTGGACTGATTGCGGCAGCAGACCGACATCGGATGCCTGGTTCCGTTGGAAAACATCCTTCCTAAACTACTTGGATTTAATCAGCGATCTCCCTACTGCTCTTACTGAGGATAAAAGATTGAAGCTGCTTCGTCATTTACTCGGAGATGAGGGACAGCGACAATTCGATGATTTGGGTCTCCAAGGAGGCAAATCGGTTATGGACGCCTTCAATGCTCTCGATCGTGCATGGAGTTACCAAATGAACGTGTTCACCGCGCGATATATTTTCTCCCGAATACACCAAGAAGCAGGCGAACCCTTGAATGATTTCATTGCTCGGCTGAGTCGTGCAGTACGACCGTGTGCCTACTCGTCTATTCCACAAAAAAAGATTGAAGGCTGTATGCTCACTCAGCAACTGAGCACTGGAATCGCTGACAATCGCATAAGTGAGGGGCTATGGCAGAAAGACGCTTGCACACTAACGTGGGATCGAGCTTGCGGACTAGCCCGAGCAAAGACAGAAATTTCATTGCAATCAAAGCAGTTTTGTTCCACCAGCTTAGCAGAAGTGGCGAGAGTACAATCTTTCCGGCAACGTCCGACAAACAAACTTTCTTGCTATCGTTGTGGAAGCACGTCTCACAAAGCTAATTTTGCCGGTTGTCCCGCACGCAGCCTCAAATGTAAAAACTGTGGTAAAATTGGTCACTATGCCCGCTGTTGTTGATCGCAGGCTGTCGCGCTCATTAAAGATGATGGTACACCGGAATGCCATGTTACCGATCGAACTCAAGACAATATCTATTCAATCACCGCTGACTCCATACCTTCAGGTTGTGTAACCATATCCGTTGTTGAACCGAAGTTTCCAGCTGCTGACATTCGTACTGTATTGTTCCTTACTGTTAAAGGTGCTGTTCCATTGGAAATGGAACTTGATTCTGCTTCTCCAGTTACTATCGTGCCTTTCCAATTTTGTGAACGCTACCTATCACAGCATACTTTACATCCCACCTCACATGCATTCTGGAGTTATAGTGGGAACACACTAACCATATTGGGATTTATTATCGTGCCTTTGCAGTTGCATTCTGTGATTGCCGATGGCGCAGTGTATATTTCTTCGGACAACAGACGACCGTAGCTTGGGAGGAATGTTATGGTGGCATTGCACAATGTACCATCATTCGACCGCATGCTTAGCTCTTCCGTCAACGTAGCACACTGGCAGGAACATTATCCGCAGCTCTTCCAGAAGTCCATCGGCCGTATTCCATGTGGTGTGCATCGAATTCAGCTGAAACCGAATGCGAAACCGGTCGCCATTGGTCAGCCGCGACCCATTCCGCTAACGAAACTTGAAGCGGTCTCTGCAGCCCTGCAAGCGATGCTAGCAAATGATTTGATTGAACCCATCGATTGCTCTGAGTGGGTGCATCCAATGGTTTGTGTCATGAAAAAAGACGGTACTGTCCGGATATGCAACGATTTGCAGGCGCTGAACAAACAGATCGTCGTAGAACGCTTTGTTTTACCATCTAATGATGAACTCAATGTACGTTTAGCTGGTGCAACTGTTTTTTCCAGGCTAGATTTAAAAGTGCGTTTTTCCATATGCCATTGGCCGATGATTCCAAACACCTAACTGCCTTCCTCGCTCCTGATGGCTTATTTCAGTACAAAGTCTTACCCATGGGTTTGAGTTCCGCGCCCGCCGCCTGGCAAAAGTTCATGACTCACGCCCTGGCAGGTATCGATGGGCAGGTTGCCTACATGGATGATATTTGTGTTTTCGGCCGCTCACAGGAAGAACATGATGCAAGGTTACACAAAGTCCTCCAGCGCCTCAGTGATCTTAATTTGCGTCCGAACGCAGAAAAATGTCTCTTCAATGCACCAGAAATTCAGTTTTTGGGACACGTCATTTCACGCAGTGGCATTCGACCAAGTGATGAAAATATCAGGGCCATCTCTGAAGCGCCAACACCCAAAAATTTGACAGAACTAAAGTCCTTTTTAGGAATGTGCTCTTACAACCTGCGCTATCTGCCGGATTTTGCGACTGTGGCAGATCCATTACGACAGTTAACAAAGAAAGGATCGTCGTTCGTTTGGGGCAGCAATCATCAAAATGCCTTTGATGAACTGAAAAGGAGAGTTGCGTCTGCTCCCTTAGTTGCCATTTTTGATGAATCTTGCCGCACCTTTGTGTCCACTGACGCGTCTGATGTCGGTCTTGGAGCTGTGCTCTCACAAATACAAAACGGAGAGGAGAAAGTTATTGCCTACGCATCACGAATGCTATCAGATTCCGAACGTCATTATTCAGTTGGGGTAAAAGAAGCCCTTGCATGTGTGTGGGCCTGTGAAAAGTGGCATTTATTTCTGTTCGGTCGTCGTTTTATTCTGCGTGCTGATCATTCAGCCCTAACAGCTCTTCTCAGCAATGGATCTAAAGGAGCTCGCCCAATGCGAATCGACCGCTGGTATGCCAGACTCCTTACCTACGATTTTGAAATTGTGTACCGGCCAGGTTTGCAAAATCAGATTGCTGACGGCCTATCTTGCTTACCCGTGGGGTTGGAGGATGAAAAAGGGAGACTCAGAGAGGCGGTACTAGTTTCCAGTCTCGGAGCTAACCTGTCGGCCTTGACGATCGAGGAACTAAGAAAGGGAAAATTATAACTTCGTTAATTTTGCGAGATACATTTTAGGTTTCCTACGGCTTTCCTGATACAACACTTTCGTCGTGCCTTCTGTCTTGTGTGAATTTTAGACTATGCCGCTTGATTTAACAATCGTACCTGCAACACTTCAGCGTTGGTTGCAGAATGTATTGTGTAGACTTAGCCTAGGGAATTATCGTTTACTTGGAAGAAGTTATTTTGCATGAGAATACGGGGCAAGATACTTGGAACTACCTGACAGAAGCACTAAAGCGTTTAATAGGGAAGGTCTCAAACTCAAGCTATAAACGCGCCCATTACAACGGGAAGAAGGGGGTTGGCTTGGCCACATCACCACGGCGTTAAGTATACGAGCAGATCACCACAATAGGGAACAAGTAAAGTCATGACTAAACCCTACATGCATTGAGCAAGTACAAGCTTACTTGGGTTGGCTTCATATTACAAGCAATTCATCAAATATTTTTCAACTAATGCCGCCATGGTGAATGCCGTTGCAACAAGGTCGAACTTTGCTGGGGTCAGCCGAACGCCAGGACGCAGTTGATCGGCTCCGTATGTCTCTCTGTAAAGTCCATGGGCTAGTACACCCTTACTTATCCCCTCGGCCTCAACATTCATTTTGAACACTCATACCAGTGACCAAGCGATTGAACGTTCTTGTTACAGGAAGGTCCTGACAGGATGGAAAGTGCAGTATCCAACAATAGTAGAAGCTACAGCTCCAAAGAAATAGAAAATATCGCATTAACAGAGGGGAGCTGCTAGCTTTAAATTAGTAAGTAAATAGTTTATTCTCGATAAAATCAAAACAGCCTTATCAGGCAGGCTCAAAGTTTTACAGACAAGGTTTCGCGGTGGGCATATTACGTTGCAGGCATAACTAGGGAAGTACATGAGAGGAAAACCTCAAAGCTAAAGTGGCAGTTGTTTGCGTCAAGGTGAATGTGGCTTAGTGTGGGAATCCCTAGGCTGCTACTTTATTCAATGTCGTGGCACAGCCGCTAAGTAGCAGTGCTGGTAAACAAAGTTTTATTGGTCGTTTATAGGGCGAACGATGGCCGAGCCAAAACCTACCACTTCCGGGAACACTGCCCCAGGTATTACATGAGTATACTTACATGTGCGTGTCATGCTACCGACTGCAAGTTAATGTAGGTGCAAAGACTTGCAATAATTTAAGTACACGTGTAAAAGTGTTTTGAATCCCGGTACTTATAGACATATGACGGCAGAAAGATGGCTGGGTTGGAGCAAATAGATAAAATCTTCAATTTGCCTTCTTCGGGCAATATGTGGCAAAATTTTATGCTGTAGTCCAATATTTGCGTTTTAGAGGGATGGTGGCAAGTCAGAGCTTGCTCAATGAATGCAACTTTGTTCAAGTACTGGATTTCTTCGTCACTGCAACAAGTTTCAGCTAGTCGCAGTCAACAGTCTCCAGTAGTTTTAATATTTTGAAGTTACTGTCTGAATCAGGAGACAACGACTGGTCAGCGTTAAATTGTTTCACTGTCGAGGTCGTTTCGTTGGACTTTCCGTTGTAATCTGCTGGAAGTGTTGTTGCGTCACAGGTAAAAATTATCATCCTGTTTGTTGTAAATAAGCCATTAGGGAGGATGACAACGCAGTGCGCCGCGGTAGAATCCACCGGCGGGATTGATGGTGGATATGTTGGGTTAAAACCCGATAATTCGTTTACATTGCACAGCAACTTTATTGCACTGCATCTATTTGATCAGGCTCCAATTCGATGGCGTTTTAAATGAGAGGGATGGGGCTGTCAGCTACTTTCTTTCGACAGGCAAGGATGTATCGTACATAACGGCTGAGGATAGTCCGAGTAAATCCAACTATTCCATACACGTTGAAATCTAGAACCTGGATTAGGACAAGCGAGGCCCACAAAAGGAGGGCCTCTGAAAGCAGCTGAGGAAGTAAAATATACTCCCATGGTGTAGTTCATACTGACTAGTTTCATCCGTTTTATATGTATGCATTGAATGCAGCATCTTCTGCTAACCTTCCAAATATGGCCGTTATAAAGGAACTAGCCGTATGACGGTTACTCGGTTGAGGAACGGAAAAGACTGTTGGTGTGGCGGGCAGGAAGAAAGAAGTATAGTACTTATGCGTAGAAGGATTTTAGTGAATATTGTTTCGTCGCAATCAGCTGATAATTCAAATAAGTCACCTACCTATCCGGAAAAGCACCAGCCGGCCGTTTCGCCTTATTGGGGCTCGTCAGTGGTGCGCATCCTTTGGTCCCTTACGGAGCATCGAACCCATGACCGCCAATGACCTGTGCCAAATAGTCCGCAGCTTATGTAACTGCGCCATGGAGAACGGTAGCCGATCATCACGACTCGTTAGCTAACTGGGATATAGCCCGACCAATCCTTGGTACTTTTCCGGATAGGTAGTTGACTTATCTGAATTGTCCGCTGATGGCGACGAACAGAAATAAGTATGTGAGAATATGGCTTGTCGTAGGTGCAGAATCTATAAATAAATAAATAAATAAATAGTTTATTCTCAGTTTCATAGAGACACACCAACGCAGGCATGATCAAGGTTTAAAAACAGATGTGTATCACGACGATACATCGGGTTCCATCGTGTGTAGTTGAAACAGTGTCGGAAAGAGTTAATATGTGAGTCTAGTCGACGTATAATGTAAGCATAACTGATAGAACAAAGTACGCCGAGTGGAAAGTGTAGCACATAAAATGAAGTTTAATATGGGGAAGGATAAAGTTGGGCAGCCTAGAGAAACACTTGAAGTTCTGGGTGCAAAAGTGCGAAGCAACAGCGTGAAGGGCAAGCGGCTGGGTCCTGGAAGGTAAGTGGTGTCTGCTAGGAAATAATAGCCACAGCTAAGGAAATAGGAGAAGTGAAAGCCTAGCCAGTGGATAAAAAACTAGATGAGGGTAATCTACATTGTGGTATTGCGAGTAAAACAGGAATCATTACTAAAACTGCCGATCGGTTTCCGCTTAGGGTGAAGTACATATATTGGTGATATAGCAAAATACCTGCGGACTTTCGCAGAGAATTTTGGAACTATATTGTGCCACATAAGGCATCAGAGCAGCGGAGATAGGTTGTGCGTACGTATGAAGGAACCTCGGAACCACAGAGCTGGAGAATGTGTAGGACAAGGTTAAGGAAGACCTGCAAGACGAGGAGGGTGGATGCTGTGTTGTTAGTGTCAAAAGCGGAAAAATAATAGGGCCATCGTTATCATTTTGAGGTACGAATATAGATGGGAAGCATAACCCAATACATGAAGTCCTAAGCAAAACCGTGTTGAACAACTGTGACAAAATAAGTCATTAGAGCAGCGGAAGTAGACGTTGTTGACTGGGATTTAAAAGCCACAGCTAACGAAATAGGAGAAGGAAAGGACTAGTCGGGGGATACAGGAGAGCCTATGTATTGTCGTGACTATAAGGGACTGATTACTAGGTTGGAAGAAGGATGTCTGTCTAGGGGGAAGGATGAAGACTGGCAACATAGCTAAATACTTGATGCCTTCGCACATGTGCTGAACTACGGTGTCAAATTTAGGTCGTTAAAGCAGCGGAAGTAAAGGCATATTATAGATCCACTACGTAAAACCTTCCCATTAAGGCAGGCTCAGGTAGGTGCAACGGTACTGACAAATTATAGAAATTGTGACAACGAGAGTAGAAAGTTGCTAAAACTTACTTCACTGAAAAGGCACAGTGGTGCAAACGTCAAAAAATAACCGCGCCATCTTAAGAATGGAATCATTTCGTAAGGACGACGGTGGTGCGTAGGAGGTAATGAGGGCCATGGCCAAAACGTTAAGCGAATAATTATGACTAGGTACGGAAACGAAGCGTCATGAGGGGCTTTATGATGCGTTGTCGAATAGCGGAATGAACATTAGGGCCATGGTTGTCAACCTGGTATATGTGTTTAGTTTGGCAACATAGCCAAATATTTGAGGTCCAATACACAATACTTACAGCTATAGCGTAAAACAAGCTATTAAAGTAGCGGAAATGGTTAGTGCGTGCAAATGCATGAAAGTGCCATAAAGATAAGGGCGGCATTTGGACATGGCCAGGGAAGGGACGCGTGGTGAAGACGGATTATGCAGGGTTGTTAAAGTTGCATAGTGAAAAAGTAATTGTAGCTAACGAAGTTAGGTTGAAGCTAAGGATAAGGATGGCATTACAGCAAAACACTTTCGGTCCTACGCAAATATGTGCAAAAATACATGTTCAAAGGTACATCGGTGGAGCAGCGCAGGTATACGGTGCTAGAGGAGATGAAAGCCAGAGCACAGGCGCTTAGCGAAGTAGTAAAACAAGACAAGGGATACGAAGCGCAGTGGAGGGAATTACGGCAGGAGTGTTTAGGTTATTTCTTGAGCTGTTGGATTTTATGACGTCAAATTAGAGGCGCTATATAGGTGAGGAGTAAGGCCAAATCTTTGAGGTCCTAAACACAATAATACGGAGCAACAATGTCAAAGTGTGTCGGCGGGGCCGGGGGAAGTTGGCGCTGACCAGTACTTAACAGCCATAGCTTAGGAAATAGACGAGGGAACGCACTAGCAAGGAGATCCAAATGGAAGTGTGGATAGTCTATGTTTTGTTTTAGTGCTTAAAATGGGAGGGATTACTGGAAATGCCGATTGAGGTCTGCTCAGAGATAATAGACATACTGACGACACAGGTAGATACTTGAGGAATTTCGCACAAAAGTGTGAATCTACAATGTCGATGGTACTTCATTGGCGCAGCGGAAATTGTAGTGCGTTTGAATAACTGAGAGTGAAAACGAAAGGGACAACGGAAGGAGGCGGAATAGGCCGGGGAAAGAAGCAAGATGAATAAGGAATATGCAGGATTGTCACGATGGAATAGAGGAACATATCCCCGTGATGCCGATGCCGGCTGGGGGCTAAGGATAGAGATGGGTAGCATAACCAACTATTTGGGGTCCTAAACACAAAGGTGTGGAGCTACATTGCAAACCATGAGGCATCAGTGCAGCGGAGGTAGGTGGTGTGCCCGGTCGCGTGAAAACCAGGGCCAACGAAGTAAGAGTTATTGGGACTAGGATATTGCAGCGAGGTGAAGTGGGATTATACAATGTAGTTAAGGTTAAATAGAGGAACCCTAATGGGGGCTAACGATGTCATTTGTGGGTAATGATAATGGTGGGAAATATAACTAGATGCTTGGGAATCTACGTACCTAAGCGCCTGGCTACCTTGTCAAATGTAAGTCGGTGGTACAGCGGAGGTATGTGGTGTAAGAAGAAATGAAAGCCAGGGCGGAAGTGATGCGGAGTGGGAAAGTCAAAGGAAAGAAAGCGAGGTGACGGATGATTTTGAAGCATTTGTATGACTAAATATCTGCAGCTATTAGCGTTAAGTATGTTAAATTATTGGAAGGTTATAGGTAGGAAGCATATCAAAGTATTAAATGTCCTACGCACGGCAGTGCCAGCTACATTGTCAAACTTTGTCGTTGGAGGAGGTGAGGAAGGTAATGCTTACGACTGATAGTATGTCAGAACCATGGGGGCAGGCGGGGCAGATCCAGGCAAGGGAAGCAAAGTGAGGTGAGGAGGTGTTATTCAGTGTTGTTAAGGCTGAGTAGAGGACAAAACTTAGTGCTATGGTTGTCAGCTTCTTGTATGTATGTAGGTTGGCAGCATAGCCAAATATTTGAGGTTCAAAGCAAAAAAAAGCATGGAGCTATGTCGTAAAACAAGTCCTTAGATCAGCGGATGCAATTGATGCGTACGAAGGAGTGAAAGCCAAAGCCATAGAGATAAGGGAGGGAGTAGGACAAGGCAAGGGAAGCGAAGCGTAATGAAAATGGCTTAGGGTTAAATAGAGGAACGGTAACGTGGGTTAACAACGTCAGCCAAAAGGTGAGGATAAAGGTGGGCAACCGAACCAAGTGCTTGCGGACGTTCGCAACTAGCAATTATAAGGCTGCACCTAAATGCCATTGCTCATTTGCGACACCTAATTGACTGTAGTACAGCTTTCTCACTGGCTTCTCCCGGCTCAGACCTCCTTAATTATACTCCATTAGCACCACCGCATGATTTGATTAGCTGCGCGTCGATGCGTCGTAGTCTATTATGCTCTAACTATCTAACAATCTCGTTGTATGCTTGCGCTTTACTTGTCCGCTGTCATTCTATCACGAAGCCTCTCCTAGCTTTCTTCTGTCGTGCAAGCATATCCAGGTTTTCAGCGTAAGCCGCTCTACTGCCTCACATTTCTGGACCTATATCTACCCATTACTTGCTGTATTGTCTTAGGCATTTTTTACCTGCAATACTCCAAGTCTCGGGCTAGCAGTCCATGGCTCTATCCAGCTTGGCACATTACCCTAGCACTCTGGCTGCTGCGGTTAGGCCTCAGGTTCTGATATCCTCAGCAACTTTAATGTACGCATGTATTATGGCTATGCGCTGTCCTACCGTCAATTAGCCCTTCTTAGCTTTTTAATTCGGCACTCTCACCAGGTCAGTACAGAGACGCCCCTTGGCTTCTCATTTCCAGGTTTTCATTCCTCAATTATTCGCTGCTATGTTTGCGAAACTAACCCATGTATGAGTCCAACAGACTCACTGGTTTTCCCTAAGTCAGCATATTCTACGCTCCCCAGCGAATCTTCCCACGCAACAGCTACATCATAGCAAACCGATCCTGTGTTTTCTTTGCTCAACGGCGCAACGCTCTGTATCCAAGGTATACGGTAGCAACCAACCTATAGGGCATTGCTTCCAATGAATATTCAAAAGACACTTTTAGCAAAATCATTGTTACACATTGTACATCATATGTTTCCACTAAATGTTAGACCATAGGACATAAACAATGCTTGTTCCCACGTCTGTTCTTCGCGGCCCTGTTTGTCTCTCACCTTCCCTTTCTCCGAGGTCTGGAACTTCTTGGGATCTGGGATCGGACCGTGAAAGAGCTTGTGCCTGGGACAAAACATAGAAACCCCCAAGGACCTACATAGAACTCGGCTGTACAACAAGTGGATAAAAATGCACTCACTACCATGACCGTCGTCCAGTAATGGTAGCTGGACATGACGCCTTCATACTCCTGCGAAGTATACATAATTCTGAGAAATCTAGACGCAAGAATCGGACGTTTTGCTCACCTGGACACGAAGATGACAAAGGTCTAACCCACCATAGGCCTCAGCCATTGTGGCCGCCCCGACCAGAAATAACCTGGTCAGCTAACAGAGGAAATTGGAAGGCAATTGACGGCGGTTAGCCGAGGGTTAAATTAGTCGACGAGCTGCTCTGCCAGTTTTACATTTGTGTACAAACGGATTTCTGACGGTGTTCCAGGAAGTGGTGGGTTTTCGCCTGGCAAGCGTTCTCCCTATAAAAAGCCACAAATGTCCGCTTAACAACACTGTGACGTGGCGGATATGACTCGCCACTGAATAAAGTCACTGCCCACAACTACATACTGGCAAGCCGACCAGAATCCTAATGTAATATTTTCCTGACAAGTTTTCGCTACAAACGGAATGCCCAGCCTGTTTACACTACGCACACCAGAACCTAACTTGTCGTCATGCATTGACGAATTTATACCTCAAGATTAATTTTCCAATTTCCAAAGCCTGCACAACTTTCGGCTTACTGCCGATTACATACATAGCAACGTGTTTGTTGCGAAACATAATTGCTTGTAAACGTTGATCATGCCTTATCTGGTGTGTCTCGGAAATGCAAAAATATACTATCTATTTATTCATTTTATTTATTTAAATGGCGAAGCAACATTTTATATGGTAATTCGTTAGAGCAGCGGAACTGCATGGTAACTAGGAAGAAATAAGACTAGCGCCTGATGGATAAGTGAGGGCTTAAGACTTGTCATGAGAACGAAGTAAGTTGAAGAGGGACGATGCATTGTTTTTTGATTAGATAGAAACAAATATTAGTGATTTCGATGTCAGCTTTGGGTTAAGGATAAAAGTGGACGACCCAGCCAATTACTTGAAGCGTATCCGCCTTACAAATATTAAACGGACGGTGCTAAGAAGCGACAGCCTGTAACTTTTGGAAGCTGTCCGAGTTAATACTGAGAATGTAATGCCACGGAGTTCTCAGGCGTGAGATGAAGCAAGGAATATGTTGGTACTTTGGAAGGTGCTGAGCGGTGCGGCATCACAATTGAAATATCGCTTGCGAAGACGTGATGGTACTGAGCCACAAGCTAAGTGGCGCTTTGTTGCTTATCAGTCAGTTTAGAGGTGCAGACCTAGCGAGGAGAAGCAGCGGTCAACGACCTTCACCATCCGGCTGTAGCTAATTATATATATGTAAGTCCGTGGTATCAAGAAGCATGGGGTGAAAAGATGAAAACTTCGGCAAGTCGACTGGGTTTGAGCTATGCGGCAGCGCAATCCAACTGGAAACCTGTAAAGGTGAAATAAGAATAGGCAACAGGCTCGGTAGCTATTCGAGGCCTAACCGTTCACTAAAGATAAAGAGACGGAGCTAGGGAGAGACCGCCCTCAACATTCGGAATCCGGAACTAGATAATGATAGGAATGTAATATCAATGCAGATTCAATCAAAAGCTGCAGGAATGGTTATGTCTACAAGTCGTAGGTTTGTGTGCACTACGACATCACAATCTAACTGGAAGTCTGTGAAGCTGAAATGAGAATTAGCTACAGGCTAAGTAACTTTTTAGGCATAGCAGTCAAGCTCGAGATAATCAGACGAAGCTAGGGAGAGACAGGCATTAACTTTCGGAACCTGAAGTAAATCATGTTAATAACGTAAGGCCAAGGGACCTTAGGCCTAAGCTGAAGGAGTGAAAAGGTTATTAAGTCAGATGGTTGCGTACGATATTACACCATAATGCAAATGGGTCTGTAAATTTGAAATGAAAGCCCGCCACAGGCTAGGAGTCTGTTCTGGGCCTATCAGCGCTTTTCATAATCTGCTTGCATTACTTGTGCAATTGGATGGATATCTCTCCGCGCCTGGCTCGAATCTAGCCCCGGCTGACCAGTTTCCTGTTTTCTGACTACTTCAGATATCCGAGACGTTAGCGATCTGGGCTCTGAGGTCCCAAAACTGGTCTCCTCAACGTGTGACCTGCTCCGCCGGTTAACTGCCCTTTCATATAGGTACTTGCGTCCCAAGCTGCTTCTTTGCTGAGGCCACTCAATACTTTTATCCCCACCCTTATTTGGAGGCCTACCTTACTCTGGCTGGCTTATCCGGTCTCTTCTGAACGGTCTCCTGCTTCCTGATCCACTTCGAACTCCTGAGATCTACATGATCTAGGCTCTGCTGAAGTAACATCCTGTAACCCCTACCCCAAAGGCAGTGTTGACCATGATTACTCCTCATTATTATTATCCCCTTCGTTCTTTACATGTCTATTCTGCGAAAGCTCTCTTTTAGTACTTAGACCTAAATAATGCGGCTTTCTCTCTATAAGCCGACATGCTAATCCCGGCTCAATGGTCTCTTTGCTTTCGTCTACTGTGACCTTAATTATCAGGGATGGGCAGACTTAACGGTCTGTTGACATCACCCCGAGGATACCTCTGGCTTTTCCATTTCCCCTCAATAGCGCAGGTTCCTTTTCGCACTCTGTTAAATAAATAAATAAATAGTTTATTCCCGAATTTGTCGAGACACACCAAGCAAGGTATGATCAATATTTACATGGAATATTGCTTCGCATCAAACACGTTGCTATGAGTGTAGTCGGCAGTAAGTCGAAGGTTGTACAGTCTGCGGAAATTGTGTAAGTAGAGTCTTCAATGAATGACACAACGTTGAATTCTAGCTTGCGTAGTGGAAACAGTCACGGCACTACATGTGTAATGAAAACGGTTCATATACGCATGGTGTAACTTATTATTGAAAGTGTCAGGGCAATATTGAATAATGATTCTGGTCGACTTGCCAGTAAGTAGTTCAGGGCAGTGACTTTATTCGGTGGCGAGTCATATCCGCCATCTCGCAGTGTTGTTACGCGGACATTTGTGGCTTTTTACAGGGAGAACGCTTGCCAGGCGAAAACCCACCAAGTCCTGGAACACTGTCATAAATTTGTCGGTGCACTAATATAAAGCTGGCAGACCAGGTGGTCGACTGATTTCACACTCAGATATCCGCAGTCAAATGACCTTCAATTTCCTCTGTTATTTGCTCAGGTATCTTGGGCAAGGCTGCCAGAATGGTTGAGGCGAATCGAGGATGTGGGCTTCACGATGAATCGTCTTTGTGGGTATCCAGGTGAGCGAAACGTCAGCTTCTTGCGTCTGGATTTTACAGGAGTATGTATTCTTTGCAGGTGTGTGAAGTTCTCGAGTCCAGCTATCATCACTGGACAAGGGTCCTG
>CALYDF020006511.1:0-13366 GCA_944474145.2 Dicrocoelium dendriticum
ATAAGTCCTCTGGACTGCGGAAGTTATGCGCTTCATTGTCCTCTTATTGACAAAATCTCCCTTAAACCGTAGCTCGATGTAGATCTTATTTTTAGACACCGTCGAAACCTTCGGTCCCGGCACCCTCGCCTGACTATGTTTGTCGATGAATCTACTTGGATAGCCATTTTTAAACAGCGTATCCTTGAGAGAGTTTATCTCATCATCTAAACTGTCGGTAGTGCATATTTTCCTTGCACGGTTGAATAGCGTCTTGACTAAGGTCCGCTTGTACCGTATTGGGGTGAAGCTGGTAAAGTGCAGGTACTGCCCTGACCAAGTCGGTTTTCAGTAAACCTCACTTTTGATGGATCCATCTGCTCTTGTAGCGCCCAAAAAGATAACTCTTATCTTTCATGTACAATTTACTTGTTGACCGATTGTACATTACTCCTTCTTGTTTTAATCTTACAACCGGCTCGACACACAACTGCCTTGTAAGTCCCCGCGCTCACGTGTACGCTCTTGCCTCGCTTCATCCGTCCGCTTCATATTGTAGCCCATCGAATACAATCCGCTGTGTCCGACTCCCATTGCCTTCTGATATCCGCGCGTATTTTCGCGCACCGTCTCGGACTAGTATTAACTAGTCCTACAAATTGGTGACCCCGATTCGCACGCGCGAATTCCATACCGTCCCATACTATTACTATGGGTGCTTTCCAAAGTCATGGAAGCCTTTATTTCTGAAGCGCTAACGGCCTACTTAGAAGAATTTAACTAGCTGGCACCGGAAATGCATGGCTTCAGACGAAATCCATCGTGCACTATAAATATACTGCTAGATTGATCAAGCTGGACTGAAGCAGTAGACTCTGGCACAGGGGTTGATGTAGTCTTTACCGACTTCGCAGAGGCGTTCAACCGGTTGGACCATGACATTCTGCTCTTCAACCTCTAGATCTTTGGTTGTCATCTCCTAGGGATGTATCATAAACATTCCTCTAGACCGGCGTCTGGAACTACGAGTGCGTGAATCCCTGTCAGATCCCAAGTGAGTTGAATGCGGAGTAGCACAGGCATCGGTATTTGGACCGCGAGTAGTTTGACATATATTAACCATATCACACGTCTCATCCGCTCAAACTGTCTGCTGTACGCCAAGGATATTAAGATATGGAGGGCGACCAACACACCAGAAGATATCGCAATACTTCATGCTGATTTGGATATGGTATACATGTGGTCAATCCAGAATCCACTTTGATTCAATCGGGACAAATGTACTGTGCGGCACCTACGGCGCAAGTTGGTGGGCTCTTACTGCCGTACCGCCGCACTTTATCTCGGCTCTTGCTTTAATCGCTATGGTCATTCCTACTCCACATACATCTATTAGGAGAACGGCTATTAGACATTCATTTATTGTGAACGAGCTTGATAGCTATTCTTTACTCTTCCTATTTTCTATTTCTTGACTGTTTTTTAAACGTTCTACTGGGTTAGCCCGATTGGTACACCCATGTCATTGTTAATGGACGCTCATCGTCATGTCCTTTTCAGCAGTACCATTTGCAAGAATTCATTCCATTGGTTTTTTTCTCATCCCTGTTCTACTTGGTTATGTTAAAGGAATATTTAGTTGTCACACGATTATTGTACTAGTTTTTAATTTTTGGGTCTGCATTTCCTATTCTCGTTTGCTTCGGGACATTTGTTTAAAAGCTTCATTCCGTCATTCTGATTGGCCAGTGTCCGTCACTGTAAATGGACGTTTGCTTTACGCTTGGAGTCCAATGATGCTATTTTTAAGGACATATGCTATTCGCTCTTGAGTATACGGTTGCTTATTCGCCGTTGCATTTGACGTTTTTCCTTCTGTTGTTTGGCTCAAATGTACTTTAGTAGCTTCCCTTCATTTTGCCCTCAAAACTATATAAACACCTGTGATTTCATGTATACAAGTCTCTTTCTGTCTCGTCTTGGGACTTCTTCTTGCGGTCGTGGGGTGAAGACGTCAGCGGCGACACAGCAACGTCCTAGTGCGTGCGCTCTCCGAACCAGTTCGAAGGGCGCTACTCAACGCTTTCCGTCTCTTGGATCTAACTTGTGTGGTGTATACTGTTACTTCCGTTCTCAGTTGCGACATATTCTTCATTCAGTCCTGCTTGTGGAATCACGTTACTCCCGAGCTTTTGGGTAATGAGTTTGGTCTCATTCGGTGGCATCGGAGGACTCTCAAGGACCCTGTAACCATCCATACGGGGAGCAGCATAGCAAAGTTACGAGACATTCTGCGTCGTTAACCCACTAAACGTCGCGTCTGAGACACTTAGGGTAGCTTGTCAACCCCCGCGTGCATCGTCGTGTAACGCGTCTTCCTGTGTTGGCGTGTGCACCACTGAATCCGGCTAACTGGCGCAGCGGCGTGAGAGGCATTGAGACAGCCATCTGTCTCGATGGGATGACCTTGACGCCGGATCAATCAATCCAGGGGTCTGGGTAAGACTAACCCTCACAGGTTAACGTGCCCTAATGAGCGCTACTGACCGAACCGCGGTGCCTAAAGGCGCCTGTGGAACATGCAACAAAATAGTCCAAACAGGGGTTCCCTGTGGAAATTGCGCAACCTATTTTTATGCGAAATGGGGGAAAATCATACCAATCGAATGCAAGCTGATAACCAGCAGGCCAGACTCATTATGGTTCTGTGCAAAGTTGTATGCAAAGTAATATAACGTATATATATATATATATATATATATATATATATATATATATATACACCGCCGCCAACCATATATATATATATATATATATATATATATATATATATATATATATATGGTTGGCGGCATCCGGTTTCGGATTTGCCTGTCACTGTGGCAAGCCACAGGACGCCTGCGCCTACAGAGGGACCATGGATGGCTTGCGCTGCACCACGCACAGCTCCAACCACATACCCCATATCCAGTGTAAACCCGAAGGAATAAGACCGGGAGGCATGCGGATGGGAACCACGTTTCATCAACGGAGCCGGCCCACACTCCTTCACAGGCAAAAACAAGCACACTGTATTTGGGGAATCAACCGCACACAAGGCGCTGGCTGGACCGTAGTCCGCTCCACACTGAGTGCATGGAACCACTCTTCTAATACGTTTATAATTTGTGGTTGAAATGCTGACGTTGCTTTTTTGCTAGCTCAATTCGATGACTTGCATTCCTCTTAGAAGTTTACAAGTGAAATTGAAAACGAGGGAAGCTGTCCTTCTTGGACGCAATCCTAAGCAGACGACAGAATAGCTCACTCCAGATAAGCATCTAGCGAAAGTCTACTTGAATAGGCCAACACACGGATTTTCACAGCATAATATCCTTGAAGTACAAAACGAAACTTAGTTCGTTGTCTATATTATCATGACAACAAAATTTGTTGTCCATAAATTTTGTAAAGCAAAAAGGATTGCCTCCTTAGGACATGTTGTGAACCTGAAAGTATGCACTCTCAGTATTTCACAACAATAGGTTTTACTGTGTATTGTATTTTCTCAAGGCCCATTTGTTTTACTGACTGCATATCCGCCTTGATCTCCGCTCTCGTAAGTTCCACGTTGCACGCTTCTTGCTCTTGCTGCCTCGTTTTTTATTTCTTGTAGCGTGTAAAGTATACGTTCGGTCCGGCTGCCCCCATCTTCTCTACTGTTCCATACTTGACGCGTCTTACGTGGCAGCTTGGCCGTTGTTGCATCAAAGGGCACCCAAAAATCAGACGCTTCTATTTCTATAACCACACCTATAATTGATGCGAAAGAAAACACTGCATGGATACACAGCAAATCTCTGGGTCTCCGAACTATGGTCCACACTCTTAAGAAAGACACTCAAACAATCTATAATATGTGCCAACGTTCCTGAGTCAACATCGAATTCTTTACAGGGGAAACTGGTGCATGACCTGAACCAATGGAATGCCATAAGTAACTTCTATATTCTGACTAAACCCTCCAACTTGACGAGGATCACCCGCCACTCAAATTCCAAGCATTATGGCGAAGCCAGACTTCTTCAGGTTGTGATAAAATCTGTCGATGAGGTAGCAATAGCGTTACTTTCGACTGCTCATTTTCAGAACGAAATCGGCCTGGTCTGCGTCTTTCCAGACGTTCCGTGGAGCGAGCGCAAGCGAGTTAGGCAGAGTCTAGAATATTCGGCCAAACGCCGCATCCAGAACTACTTTTGTTCACGGCGTCCTCCAGTCTCAAGCGCACGTTAAATGCGAAGCAAAGACACATGACCAGGAGCAGTGGCGCTATATTCGTGAGACCCTGCTCTTGAATGACGTTGTTGCTACTTCTCTCTCCACGCTACCAAGATCAGAAAGCTACAAAGGGTGCGGCCCAAGGATACTTAAGGTTGTGTTACAAACTAGGCAGATGCACTTACGCTACTGGAACGCTGGCATTCACTTCGGAACAGACTGCCAACCGAGCTCCGGTTCAAAGCGGCGAGCGAAACTGTCGTCCGACTTAAAGCACCACCACAGCAGGCAAAGGAATTAGTGATCTTATCCGAAATTCACACCGGAAGCAAGTCTGAAGGAAGTGAGGATCTTCCTGTGCAATCCTGCAGCCACTCCCCATGCATTGTGCAAACTGAGTTGTCAGAGGGGCTAATCACAATGCCACCGAACCCAACTCCAAGCGACTCGCCGATAATACCACAAAAAACGGCTAGCGGCCGACCATACAACGGTCGGCACAACCTATCATCCTAGCCACAAGTGCCTCGGATCGTTGCTGAGAACCGAAACACTTTCCTGCATGTACACGAATGCCCAAGGCCTCCTCAGCAAAATCGCCGAGCTTCGGTTGCGCCAGGCAACAAACGCTTGGGATCTCATCTCCATAACCGAGACTTGGTTGCACTCAGGGATTACGGATGCCGAGATCGCGATTCAGGGTATGTCCTTGTTCCGACACGATCGTCCCAGCAGGGGAGGTGGTGCTATCCTATACTATCGTAACGACTTACAATGCGAACCACTGGATGATCCGGAGACGCGGGTCACCGATTCGCTATGGTGCCGTTTGCGTCTCAGACACAACGACAACTGCTTCGTGGCAGTCGTATATCGCTCCCCATCGTCCACTCCAGAGATGGATTCCCACCTAATATCATCACTGACGAAATGCTTACTCCCAACTTACATCCAAGTTCTTATTTCCGGCGATTTTAACGTGCACGACTTGGAAACTTCGGCATCCCCCAGCGAAACATACAAGGCCGAACTGCAAGACCTTATCGCAAGTATCCCGCTCTACAATCACATCACCTCACCTACCAGGTACAGAGCTGATAACAAACCATCGGTACTTGACCTCGTACTTACAAATGAGGAACTCATGATCGACAGGCCATTTATAGACACCCCACTAGGGTTAAGCGATCATGTCACCATACTTTATAACTATGTGTGTTACGCTGAATATCCGGAGGAACACACAGAACTAACACGTTATACACATTACAACATCCTGAACGACCTAGTTGAGACGACCGATTTGGAATTCTTGAAAGGTGGCTCACAGACAGCGCCTGGATTCAGTTCGTTGGACGCTTCAGCGATTTAATCCCAACAGCTTCAGAAACCAAGAGGGTTCGCTCCACCAATCCCTCGTCTTTCATCAGAAGTAGAACCCGCAAGCGCATGTCAATAGGAGATGCAGCTTGGCACACTTACAGAGTTCGTCCTAGTCCCGAAACCTGGAGCGCTTACGTGACCCAGCGCAACCATTGTAACATGCTTGTCCGTGAGGACAAATTGATTCACCAACAACGTTTGGCCTGTAAATTTGCCAACAACAAAAAGCTCCTATACAAGCATGTTAACACCATCCGGAAAGTGAAGCTCGGTATCCCTCCACTTAACACGCCAGTCGGAGTGGCACAGAGTGCTGAAGAGGCAGCCAACGCCCTACGAATGCAGTATGCCCCAACCTTCCAACGAGACGTCTGCCCCTGTTACATACCCACATCCCTATCCCCAACTTCAACACTCACTAACATCGATTTTACTGCCACAGCTGTGTTGAAGAAACTGCTCTCACTACGCACCTACAGCTCTCCCGGAATCGACTATATTCACCCAAGGGCGCTGAACGTAGCAGCAACAACGCTGGCCGGGCCATTATCGCATTTCTTCCAAACGTGCTTGGATAAACAAATTGTGCCTACCATGTGGAAACATGGCGTAATCACTCCAATTTTCAAAAGCGGTAATCGCTCGGAACCCGCCAACTATCGCCCAGTGGTCCTCCTCCTGTGCTCTCAAAGGTGATGGAGGCAATCATCGCTGAGGCTTTAGTAGACCATCTAGAACGCCACAACATCATAGCACCCGAGCAACACGGTTTCCGCCAGCACCGTTCATGCACTACCAACCTACTGATTGCACGCAGTAGTTGGACGGAAGCGGCCGATACAGGCAGAGGGACAGACGTCATTTACCTCGACTTCTCCAAAGCCTTCGACCGACTGGACCACCGCATTCTGCTTCACAGGCTCGAAAGCTATGGAGTTGGTGATCCTGTCCTTGGGTGGATCAGGAATTTCCTGCAGGATCGGCAACTGCAGGTCAGAGTTCGAAGTGCGCTGTCCGATCCGATTTATGTCGAATGTGGAGTTCCACAAGGATCAGTTCTGGGCCGCGTCTGTTTCTCGTGTTCATTAACGAGCTTACGCGTTTGATTGCTTCAGATTTCTTGCTGTTCGCTGACGATGTTAAGATGTGGCGGACGATCGCCGACCCAGCAGATCACGATGCACTTCAGCGAGACCTGGACAGAGCGTATGGGTGGTCACTCCACAATCTGCTCCAGTTCAATTCGGGGAAGTGTAAGGTGGTTCACATTCGCCACCAGCCGAACATCACATACAAGCTTGGAGATCATGTCCTGCAAGCAGTCACCCAGGAGCGCGACCTTGGGGTACTAGTTCAGGCTGATCTGGGCTGCTCAGAACAATCTGAGAAGGCGTCAAAGACCGGGAACCAACACGTTGGCATGCTGCGGAGGGCATTTGGGCGGTTTGATCCCTCTGTCTGTTCGCAGTTGCTTAACACCTACGTGCGGCCTCATGTGGAATACGCAATCCAGGTGTGGCAGCCCTGGCACAAACAAGACCTTGCAGCGCTCGAGACTCCACAGCGACGAGCCACGAAGCACGTCAAAGGGTTGTTCAATCTTCCTTATCAACTTAGACTGAGGACCCTAAAATTATACAGTGGCCGGTACCGGCGCCTACGTGGCGACCTTATTATGGCCTACCAGATTCTAAGGAACCCCAACCACGTCTGCCGTCACCTACTACAACTGAGCCACAACACGAATTTGAGGGGCCACCAGTTCAAGTTAGCCACGCAATACAGTCGGCTAGAATGTCGACGGAACTTTTACTCTCTTCGTGTGTCAGCCTTGGAACGCCCTCCCAAATTACGTTGTTTCCGCCCCCACTTTACCTGTGTTTAAAAAACGCCTTGATGTTGCCCTAACCCACCTACACTACGAGATATAGCCTGTGTGTCTCGACATAGTTAATACTAGTCCGAGACGATGCGCGGAATTAAGCGCGGATATCAGAAGGCAATTGGAGTCGGACACAGCGGACTGTATTCGATGGGCTACAACAAGAAGCGGACGGATGAAGCGAGGCAAGAGCGTACACGTGAGCGCGGGGACTTACAAGGCAGTTGTGTGTCGAGCCGGTTGTAAGATTAAAACAAGAAGGAGTAATGTACAATCGGTCAACAAGTAAATTGTACACGAAAGATAAGAGTTATCTTTTTGGGCGCTACAGAGCTCCCCCCTAGAAGGCTGAACATAGAAAGCCTTCGAAATCGAAAAGGAATGTTGAAACGAGGTTCGTAAGGCGAAATCGTGCCGAGTAAAAATGGGCGTGCGTTCGTGTAAATGGGGGTTCGTCGGAAGTCGGAGTCCGCTGTGCCGTTTATGATTTGTTATTTATTGAATGCAGGGCAGGGTGCATTTCGGCGAGCCGTTGGAGCGGGCTTGTCGGACTACAAAAAACTGGCTAGTCCAGAAAAAGGCCGACAGGACCTCAACCTCCGCTGCTGCCAAACGGTGCGCTTGGGAGTGGTCTCTCCCCCCGCCGCACCCCGCCCCGCGCCAAAGCGACCCTCGTCCCACGAAGAAAACGACCATGGTCCCACGGAGAAGCGACTCGTCTCGCGGAGAAGCGATCCTCGTCCGCGAGAAGCGATCCTCGTCCCGCGGAGAAGCGATCCTCGTCCCGCGGAGAAGCGACCAGTGTTCGCGTCAGGGTCCTCGAAAACATTCCTCGTGTGGGCCAGTCGATCGAAGGGGAGGGTTGGGGCATGTAAAGACGAGAAAATAGAAAAACACGCGCAGAAAACGCCAAAAAGAACAAACGAATGATCTGCGTGTTTAAATATTTTTTGGTTTTTGAATATTTTTTCGAAAAAGGTTTTTCGGAGGTTTTTGATATTTTTGTTTGTTTTCAAAACGTTAATCGACCAAAAACGGGGCAAATATATACAATATCTACAAAGCTAAAAATATTTACACTGTACATAGTCGGAGAAACGGACGGGCTTACGTACCTCCCGACCACGGCGATTGGTCGTGGGAGGCGGCGGACTAGATTCGGGAGATGTTGGAACGGCTTGTAGACCGAGATCGTGGTCTGGATGAACTGGACCAGGATGCTGTAAGCTGGTGCGATGAGTTGTGACGTCGCACGAAGCACTACTAGACGAAGTAGGCGAGGGGTTTTCTTCCATAAAGGCGGGTTTTAGACGGTCGATGGTGACGACTTCGTGTCGACCACCGCGGTCAATAGTGTACGCCTTACTCGCACGATGCAGCACCTTGAAGGGTCCTATGTACGGCGACTGAAGAGGCTGTCGAACACCGTCTGCGCGAAGAAGGACGTGTGAACACGTAGACAGCTTCTCGGGCACGTACACTGGTGTCTTCTGCGATCGAGGAGCGGGTGGACGTAGCTCACGCATCTGGTGAGCCAATCGGTCAGTGTAACTTCCGTAGTCAAAAGTGGAAGTACATGGGGCTGGTGCTACCAGCTGTCCGGGCAACCGCAGCGTGCAACCGTAGACTAGCTGCGCTGGTGTGGCGTCGAAATCGGTTTTAACCGTGTTTCTTAAGCCTAGGAGAACGAGGGGAAGCGTTTCAGACCATGAAGGATCTGCGTGCGCACGTAGCGCTGCCTTCAACTGGCGGTGAAAACGCTCCACCATGCCGTTAGCGGCCGGATGATACGCCGTCGTCTGGACGTGGCGACAGCCTAAATCCTTAAGCAACGTGGCAAAGGTCGACGAGAAATGTGACCCTCGATCGGTGGTCACGATGGCAGGACAGCCGTATTGAGCTACCCAGCGCTCCATAAAAGCTTTCGCTACCGTTTCCGAGGAGCAATTTGGGATGGGGACGGCCTCAGGCCATCTAGTAAATCGATCGATGCAGGTCAGTAGATATACCGAGCCTTTGGAAGGCGGCAGAGGACCTACGAGGTCGACGTGCACGTGATGAAAACGTGCGTCTGGCGTCGGAAAAGTGCCTAATGGGCTTCTCGTGTGCTTGTGCACCTTCGCGCGTTGACACGGAAGGCAAGCAGCTGCTCAGGTACGGACGTCCCGATTAACATTGCGCCAAACGAATCGTGCGGTTACGAGTTTAACCGATGCACGAACGCCTGGGTGAGACAAGCCGTGCAACGCGTCGAACACGGTCTGCCGAAACTCACGTGGGACGACTGGGCGCGGCGTGCCCAGAGATAAATCGCAGAGTATCGTTCCGTCTGATGATGTCAGCGGAACGGGTCGTATATCCAATGAGGGAGACCTGCGTAGTAGATCAACCTCAGGATCGTTGAGTTGTGCTGTGGCCATGGCTGCCAAGTCGATAGCAGTGCCGGCGTCAGCGGAAATAGCTTGAATGCGGGAAAGTGCATCGGCGACGGCGTTGTGCACACCTGAGACATGCCGTATATCGGTCGTAAACTGAGCGATATAGTCAAGGTGGCGCGACTCTCTAGGAGAGTATCGGTCGGTAGTCGAGCCGAGCACGTAAGTCAGGGGTTTGTGGTCGGTGAAGACGACAAAGGAGCGGCCTTCTAGGACGTGTCGAAAGTGACGTATCGCTAGATATACGGCTAGTAGTTCTCTACCGAACGTGCTGTAGCGAGATTCGGTAGGTTGTAGGCGTTTGGAGAAAAACGCTAAGGGCTGCCACGTGTCGGCTACTCGTTGCTGCAAAACAGCGCCGACTGCGACGTCCGAGGCGTCAGTACTGAGGGACAGTGGGGCGGTCGGATCGTGATGCGCTATGGAAGCTATGTTGGCGATAGCCTCTTTCAGCGACTTAAAAGCAGCGCGTGCTGCGGCAGGAAATTCGAACTTCTTGAGTTTCCCTCGGAGAAGGTCCGTGAGGGGTTGCATCAGCGAGGCGCAGTTGGGTATAAATCGACGGTAAAAGTTGACCAGGCCATCAAAACGCCTGAGCTGTTTGAAAGAATGAGGCTCGGGGTAGTCGATAATGGCTTGAATTTTATCCTGCAGTGGCACGACGCCTGCAGAAGAGATACGATGGCCCAGGAAATTAACTGAATCGACACCAAACGAACACTTTTCTGCGTTGATCGTCACCCCGTGTTGAGATAAACGATCAAAAAGTGTTCGTACGTGGCGTATGTGCTCTTCTCGTGAAGAGCTTGCGATTAAAATGTCGTCAAGATACGCGTAAGCGAAGTCTAAACCGCGACAAACTTGGTCGATGAAACGCTGAAAAGTTTGCGCGGCGTTCTTTAGGCCAAATGGCATGCGCAGAAACTCGAACAAACCAAATGGAGTCGTCACGGCAGTTTTAGCGATGTCCGCTTCGGCTACCGGAATTTGGTTGTATGCGCGTACCAAGTCGATTTTGCTGAAGATATTTTTACCCGCCAGACTGGCGGTGAGATCCACTATGTGTGGGATCGGATAGCGATCAGGCGTGGTTACCGTATTCAAGGATCGATAGTCGCCGCAAGGACGCCAGTCCCCCACAACCTTCTTCGGGACCATGTGCAGAGGCGACGCCCATGGGCTGTTGGACGGTCTGACGATACCAAGTTGAAGCATGTGGTCAAATTCGGCTCGTGCTGCCCGTAGTTTGTCTGGAGCAAGCCGTCTTGGTCGTGCGCTAACTGGTTGACCGCGCGTAACTATGTGGTGAGCGACCTCTGTCGTGACTGGTGGAAGCTCTGCAGCCGGTCGAACCAGTCGCGGGTATTCGGAGAGGAGGCTCAAGTAGTCGGACGGTGCGTCTGCGATCCGAAATACAGGGCTGATTATCGGGGCATCTGAAAGGACACCATCAACACCTAGTTTCGTACGGTCGTCTAAAAGTCTGTGGCGACCAGCATCAACAAGCAACCCAAAATGTCGGAGGAAGTCGATACCGATAATTGCGAAGGGTACAGACGCAACCATGAAGACCCACTGAAAATCTCGGCGAAGATTGAGGTCTAGGTTCATCATGCGCTGACCGAATGAAGCTATCGGAGAACCGTTGGCCGCACGCAAATTGTACGTAGGCTTCGAGTGCTTGTCGCTAGCGGTCGCTGGGATGACGCTGACTTCCGCTCCCGTGTCGATGAGGAACGTGATGGAAGAACGTCGATCCTTAACGTAAAACAGTCGGTTTGCTTGGTTATTGAATGATACGTTTGTAGTGCTAGTATGCGGGCTATTCGTTTTCCCTGGGTCGTGCCTAATGCAGGGAGCCCGACAACGTCTAGCTCTTCCACCGTATTGGCGGTGATACCAACATACTTCTTCGACGGGCTTTGACATTATCTGACTGAGAACTTGTAAGGAAAATGTGGCGCTTTCGTGCCGAACGTGACGTACTCGGTGCAGGCACAGACGAGCCGCAATGAACGGTAGCCAAAACGTGGTCAGCATTTGACCGTGGCACCCGCTGCTTCGAAGCCTTCATTGCTGCTATCCTGCTGCGAAGTAGCGCAATTTCCTCGTCTTTAGAGTCAGATCGGTCTAGCGACTGGGAACAAACATGGGATCGGTTTTCATCGGTGAGAATACGTCACCGGAGTTACTGGTCGTCTGCTGCGGAAAACGTTCGAACGCAGCGTCTGCCTTGGTAGCTAAGTCTTTCAAGGGTGCATCTATAAACATGGACAGCATTACCGGCAATGGCTCTGGGAGACGTGCAAACCACAGCTCCTTTATCCCTTCTTCGCTCAAGAATAAGGGACCAGCGATGCGCTGAAGTTCGCGGAGCAATGCCGACGGCTTGCGATCTCCAAGCTTGAGACCATTGAGCTGCTCAAATCGTGTTCGTGCGCTGGGTCGTAACTCTTTCAAAATCGCTTGCTTCATCGTTTCATACTTTGCCTCATTCGATGGGCAGAGTAGAATGTCCTCAGTCAGCGTCACTACCGACGGAGGAAGGCGTGGGACGAGCTGATTGTACCTTGGACGGTCCGCCGTTATGCCCTTATATTCTAGTTCAATCTCGAATATCTTAAACCAAACTTCTGGACTGTGTTGCATGAAACTTGGAACAGCCAAAGGAAGCATGGTTACGCTGTGAAACGACTCAGATACAACTCCCGAAATGTGAGTCGAAAGATAAAGAACGAACGATATACGATAGAAGTACCAAAATTACGCAAGAAACAAATGAATATAGGTATATAATCGAGAAAAAGGAACGAACTCACCCAAAAAATTCAAACGAGAAAAATGTTGAATTCGCGCGTGCGAATCGGGGTCACCAATTTGTAGGACCAGTTAACACTAGTCCGAGACGGTGCGCGGAATTAAGCGCGGATAGCAGAAGGCAATTGGAGTCGGACACAGCGGACTGTGTTCGATGGGACTACAACAAGAAACGGACGGATGAAGCGAGGCAAGAGCGTACACGTGAGCGCGGGGATTACAAGGCAGTTGTGTGTCGAGCCGGTTGTAAGATTAAAACATGAAGGAGTAATGTACAATCGATCAACAAGTAAATTGTACACGAAAGATAAGTTATCTTTTTGGGCGCTACAGGCCTTGTTTTGCGTCCGATGGGTATTAGGAGCCAGATAGGCCGGACAAGTCCAGTAGGTTTAATAATGAGTGTCAAAGTAGCAAAGAGAGTCAAAAAGGGGCTAGTAAGTTGCGCTGTCGTTAGAGGTACCTATACCGTCACTGAACCGATGCGATATGGACCAAAAAGAGAGGCCAAACAAGAGAGGGGACGATACTTGTGAGCTGAGAAGAATGATAGTGGAGCCGAGAGTCGAGATTAATCTAGGACATGATCTTTCGATTTAGGTAGAAGGAT